>CAJHQQ010000337.1:0-222576 GCA_905132885.1 Moricandia moricandioides | reverse complement strand
ACCCACCTGCTTCGCGTACTAAGTCATAATTATCCTGGTCACCTTACACGGATATGTGTCCATGTTTTTAGGGCCCATTTGAATACCCGCAGAGAAAGTCTATCCGTGGATTACTTATCTCCTTGGAGATTAGTTTGGGTCTCTCCATGAATCATCAGTGAGAATTAGTATTGGTCTTCAACGAAGGTCTCAGCTGCTTCCTTCCGGATGCATGAACCTATCTATCACATTGACTAATATATTTCTTTCCAAAAGCCTTACCAAACTGAAGAACCTCGATCAATCAACTATGATGTACCCAAAGACAATTTCTAAGATTTTCCTTCATATATATATATTTTCAAGGCTGTCTTGTTATATTAGTTCATAGAGAAAAGACACAAGACAGAAAACTATATTAGCTTCCATATTATCCATAAAGAACATATAAAAAGTCTTTAAGCGCAAAGTTTAAAGTCAATCTAACTTCTTATTTTCTACTATCTAACTCCACCAAACAAGTATGCTTATCTTCAGTTAACATTGATAAACAATTTTTTATCATTCAGAAGTTGGGGAGTAGTTGGTAGAAGACTGCAGTTTGTGTGGCAGTGATAAATATCTGCTAAAGCCACAAAGATTTGACGAGCACTTTGCTATGATATGTGTGAAAATCATGAGGTCAGTGTCCTAAATCTACAGAACACACACAGTCTGCAGCAGTCGGTGATCGTAGGATTCATGAATTCTCTTCAAAATCTGAGACGTAATTCTTTTTGAAATTCAGTTTTAAAATAACATTAACTACTGATAGCTACGAATCGGAGAAATTATTGTGAACTATGATAAGTTTATCTATAGATTGGTCTTTCGCAAAAATAACTGCATCATGTCATGTTGTAACATTATAGATCAAATAGGTACCATAAACTATAAACCCGTCGTAGTGAGACGCGAAACCATAACCAGTTATCCTCTATAAAGAGACAAGAGCCCATGGTTTTAAATTTATCTTTTTCATTATAAATAATCACAACTTGAAAACTTTGGACCAACTTGGACATCGTTGCCAATTACGACCCATCAAACTAGGCAATTATTATCCTATAAATAGCCTATTTTTGGCAATAGAGAAAGAAAAAATAATTGAACTATGATGAGAAAATTATGTGATGTAATTATCTTCTCTTGCTTTCTTCTCCTTCTAACTATTATGTAGAACGTTAAAGCAGGTTGTGAAGGCAGCTTATTTCGCCGTGAACAGCACTTACAGCGAAAACCTTAACTCTTTTTTCTCTTCTCGTTGCAAGTAATCGTCACAGCTAACGACGGCTTCTACAACACTTCAACCGGTGAAGGCACCAACAAAGTTTACGGACTTACCCTTTGTGGACGAGGCTACACGAAGCAAGCTTGTGTAAACTGCGTGGAGCAAGCGATTCAAGAGTCACAACAAAGATGCCCAAATCGAATGAATCTTTTCAGGTGGACCACTAGAGACAATGACAATGCTTCTTGTCTTGTACGGTATGCTAATGATTCTGTCTCTGCCAACTCGAGCTTTTTCCCACCAACTTTGTCAGATAATCCTTTAATCATAGAGGAACCTAAGAGCCTAAGCTTTTTCGACGAGAATGGGAAGCACTGGTTAACCTAACAATGCAGTCTGCTACTTCGGTTCCTGAAGAATTCATCAGTTGTGCTCAAGTTCTATAGCGTAGTAAGAGCAGAGTTCACAGAGTTTTGCAAATGTTTTACATGATGATGCAATGCACTCCTGACATTTTATCAAGTGAGTGCAACAAATGTCTAGCCAGTGTGTGTTGAATTCAAAACAATAACTGGGAAGTCAGGGCGGTGCTGGGTCGGCTTCCAGCTGTTACTTCCGGTGGGATCTTTATCCTATTCTGTGGATCTTCTGAGAATATGAACAAGAGTTTTCTTTGATTAGTCCGTGCTACTACTCTTCCTCAAGGAGAATACGGTGTTACAACCTGAGAATGACAAGAAAGGTAAACTATATGATTAGCTTTATCTTGTTAGTCACATATAATCTTCATTTTTGGTTGCAATAGGGTCAGGCATAAAATTCGGACCCAAAATAAGAACCACCACTATATCTGAATCTAACACTCATCCTAACTGTAACAGTACATGATTGGATCATTTTATCTGAAGTCAAAAAAAAGTTTCTGAAAATCTAAAAATCCTAAAAGTACAAAAAGCGGAACTATGAACCTGGATGATTACTCAAAATCCAAATAGTACATAAAATTTAAATTTAAATTTTTAAAAAGTAAGTAAAATAGTCAGTTTCATTTTTATTTTTGATTTTGGTCATGATTATTATTAATTGTGTTTTGTTTGATATGAGAAATACAATACGCATATATATAGCGTAACATTAACATAATGTTAACACCATATAATACTAATCTTTCCTAAACACTTAATATAAAATATGCTACAATTATCTTGAGTTTAACTTGCTCGTCTTTCCTTTTAGTATTTAGAATCTTCATGGGTTTCATGGACTGTAACAATTTTGTTCCGTAAGATACACATCTTTCGGTCCAATATATCTCAAATACTACCCTGAATGACAAAATAGGATGCACAATGCATAATCTGCAATCATAAAGCAGACCATGTATCTTCTGGACTATACATCAAGATCGACAATCAAGTCAGAGATTCCTTTGAGTAAAAACTTCGACATTGAGAAGGAGGGATAAAACTTCAGCTGGTCTTGACAATGGGAATACATCCCATGGGTGCAACTGCAGCTCCACAAACAATCGTCCTTAACTTGGATAATCCATAAACAGACTAAAACAAATAGACAAAAAAAACATGATTCTACTAAAAACTCCCCCGTAATGGTTACCAAAATAGAAACTTTGAAAAAAAAATCTAAATATAATTTATCTAAAAAATAACCATCCGTGAGAATCCAATCTTTTGAACCTATAAGACCTTTTTCCAAACATCTCTCAATAATCCGTCGATCAAACCATAAGTAATCTAAAACCAAAACTGAAAACTTAAGGTAAAAGTCAAACCAAATAACAAAATTGAAACTAAGAAAAAAAAATCGATTGATCTTCATGAAAACTAGTTCAACGTAGAGGTTGCGATTGCACATCGTCATCATCGCATCGTCATCATCATCGTTAGACCCTCATCCTCTTCTTCAATATTATAGCCACCATGACGATGACAAGTGCAAGAACACTTTTTTTCTATGCAGAAGTTTTTAAACTTGATCCAAGGATCGAATGCTCTGATACCATGTAAAATATAATAATGATGATATATTATTGTGTTGTGTTTGACATGAGAATACAGTACGCATATTATAAGCAGTAACATTTACATAATGTTAACACTAATACTGCTAAACTTTCCTAAATACTTAATGTAAATATGTTAAGATTAGTTTGAGATTTACTTGCTCTCAAGTCTTTTCCTTTTAGTCTTTCAGAGTTTTCGTAAGGTCTCACGGTTTCACAATTTTGGTCCGTAAGATACACATTTTCAGCCCAACATATCTCTAATACAAATTTATATGATTTAAATTAAGATAATTTGAGTTTGTGTAACTTAATAAATATTTTGTGCAAAATACCTGAATTAGTCAGAAAAGTCCACGAACCCGCATGGATACTGAAGCCAACCTTCATCAAAGAGGATCTGAACAACCCGACTTGATGATAGTAATACCCAAACGGGTATACTCTAAACCTGAATACCCGAAATAACTGAACCTAAATGAATATGTTTAGGTTGCAAATTGATGATGTTAATAAGTGAATAAAGTTTGACATTAATAGTTGGAAAATAATTAACTAATGTAAAAAGAGATATAAACTAATCCATTTATATTTCAACTGATTTTTAATTAGAAACTCATGACATTTACATATGATTAGAAGTTATTTGATGTTGGGTATTCTGTGAAGTTGTTCATATAATTATCCAAGTTTGAGCTAGGAGCGTGTTAACGAATGAAGGCTCTTATCAGTAGTAAAAGAAATCATTAGTTAATATATAAAGAGATATTGTCAATCAAATTATCATAAATGATTTTTAAATTAGAGTTCACTTTCATGAAATTTAATGAGTCTTTTTTTTCTTTTTTGGGAGGCAGGAAAAAGTATTCGCAATGGAACTTATCGCGATAATTGTTGTTCCTACGGTTATTAATCTCTTCGTATTTGTTAGTCTTTTCATAATCTTTGATCAGAGGAGAAAGGCCTATAATAAAAAACATCTACGGTAAGCTGTTAGCTTGCAGCTGTGAAGTTTACTTCTTCTTTTTCTTTTTTTTTGTAGAGTAGACGTTTGATATTTTGTGATATGTTTTCAGAATGCTTTGATTCTGATGAACAATCTATGTTCCGGTTTGATCTTGGCATGATACTCTCTGCAACCGATGATTTTTCATCTGAAAATAAGCTTGGTCAAGGATGGATTTTGGAACAGTCTAGCAAGGTAAAAAACATACATACAAAAAATAAAATAATAAGTCTTGTCAAATCTTGATATGGGTCAATAATATACTGTGGTTTCAGGGGGTTTTACCAAACGGGCAAGAGATAGCAGTGAAGAGATTAGTAAGTGGTTCGGGACAAGGAGATACAGAGTTAAGAATGAGGTATCGCTCTTGACAAGACTCCAACATAAGAACTTGGTTAAGCTTCTTGGGGTTCTGTCATGAAGGAGATGAAGAGATTCTTGTCTACGAGCTTGTGCCGATTCTAGTCTTGATCATTTATCTTTGGTGAGTCATCGTGGGACGCTACATTTTTTTTGGTTACAATATTTTTGTTCAGCAGAAGAGTGTTTTCTTTGGAAATATGCAGATGAAGAGAGCGTTCGCTTCTAACATGGGAGGTGAGGTTCAAGATTATAGAAGGTGTTGCTCGAGGTCTACTTTATCTCCATGAAGATTCTCAGCTGAAGATTATTCACCGAGACTTGAAGGCAAGTAACATCCTTTTAGATGCAGAGATGAACCCTAAAGTTGCAGATTTTTGGGACTGCGAGGATTGTCTCGAAGCTGATGAGACTCGAGCTGAAACAAGACGAATAGCTGGTACTCGGTAAGAACATATTAATCAAACTTGAAGAACAAATATAAAAGCTACATAATCTTTAAGACATTGTTGGATATCACAAAATGCATCAACTAATGTATGCAGCGGATATATGGCTCCCGAATACCTTAATCACGGTCAAATCTCAGCTAAATCCGATGTTTTCAGCTTTGGTGTTATGCTTCTAGAGATGATAAGTGGTGAAAGAAACAATAGTTTTGAAGGAGAAGGACTTGCAGCTTTTGTAAGCTTCTCACATGTCTTGGTTCATTTCTTTTTTTGTAACACACTCATTTCTTTTACTTATAACATACATAAATAAAGTAAGAACATATCTTTATTGGTACAGACATGGAAGAGATGGGTTGAAGGAAAGCCTGAGATTTTAATTGATCCTTCACTGATGAAAAATCAGAGAAACGAGATCATCAAGTTGATCCAGATTGGTTTATTGTGCGTCCAAGAGAATGCAGCAAAGAGACCAACCATGAGCTCTGTAATAGCTTGGCTTGGCAGTGAGACTGTCACCATGCCTTTACCTAGGGCTCCTGCTTTCACTAGGGATCAATCCCAATCTGAAAATAGTAAAATTTCAACGAGTAATGACATCTTCACGGAGTTGAGTTGTCGTTGAGTTATAATAATTTGAACATTAGGTTTCTTCAACTTTTTTACTACATTGACCTAATAAAATGATTTGTTTTGTAAGATGATTTAGATCATGTTGTTTTGTATCCAGATGATGTATTGTATGCAATGCTCATTTGTTGTTCTTTAGGACATTTTTAAATTTGCATCTTGATGCAAAATCCTAATCATCTAGAAAATCTAGATATGTGGGATGCAAAAATTATTTGAATTGTTTAATCATGAATTCGTCAATAACACAAATTCTATTGTCGGTTATTCGAAACATTATTTTCTTTTGGAACAAAACTTAACTTTCATTAAATCAACTTGAAGAACTACAAACCCAAGAGTAAATTTAGACATCCTCTCAGAAGATAAACATACTCTACAATAGCAAGGAAGATTAAAGCAAGATAATTCTTCATAAAAACTTGGCAGAGAAAAACAAGACAACACTTGAATGCGTTCGAGGAAACCTTCCCAACAGAGTCGGAAAACTTATATTTAGTAACCTCTATGTTGTGACGTAGAGAGCTAGCCCTCACCAACAAGGAAAACTGAAGTAATCTCAATTGCACTTTCTAACTTCTTACAGACCGATACACAAAAGATGAAAACTGGTGAGACGCTGAAACAAAACATTTGGTAATAAACCTAAGGAAGCCTTTCCTTTCATAGGAAAGAGGCATGGTAGTAAGATACGCTTTCTCGGAAGAGGAGGATGAAGAAACCGGTAACAAAAGCGATGAAACCCATCGAACAATTCCTAAAAGAGTGATATGCAAATATTCCAGCTATCTTGAATAATTCTTGTACACTCTTTATGTACATAGATCATGCTCTAAACTTATCAATAAATTTGATATTCTATCAAAATTTTTAATTTTCCATTGAATGCTACTAGGAGATTTTGTCCTGACTGATGATACTATCAAGAATGTTTTAGATATATGTTGCTTTGTCTTTGTTTTCAGCTTCTAGGAGAGATGATGATGATGATGATGATATGACATAGCAATGGACATCATTTCTGGAAGTGAATTTCTTGATAAGCTCAAGGAATATTTATCTTCTAGAGACGAAGAAGTGCAAGGCGATACTGTTACTGAAAGGACTTGAACTTTTTCAATCAGCTTTCCTCACTGCTGAACTCTAATCTTTCTTAGTTCTGACGCTATATGCCTATAGCTCTGGATGTTGAGTGGTTGTTAGGAATCCTGACCAATCCAAACATTTGGAGACAGCAAAATGCACATTCCGTTACCAATGGATTGATTTTGCGAATTTGAGATGCGAAGAGTACACAGAGATTAGTGGTATACCTACAATGGTACTATCCTTATTCATCTGCTACAAATGCATAACACAAACAACCTATCCCGAACATCAAAGTTATTTTAGTTGTCAAGAGATGCAATGGAAAGGACCTAACTGCTTGTGATGCTTAGTTTTAAGCTTTAGTTTCTTATTTTCTTTTTTAGGAATTTTGGTACTGCAAAAAGATGATCTTGAGTTCTTCAGTTCATAAAACCTGTAGGCATCATATCTCTGTTTCTTGCAGAATAAGTAAAAAATGATAGTACGTTAGCACTTAACTCTGTAGTTTACAAAAGAGACAAACCTTTGTAAAAATCTTACTGTAAGTTAAATAATTCCTGTGAAGATAAAAGTGTGACAATCCGCCCCGTGAGATCCATTCTCGCTCGGAAGAGAACCGACCTTAATCCCTTATCTATGAGTTCTAAAGTTTTCCCCAGATAAATTATTGGTGCACTTGGAGTTCCTCGAACCCAATACCTCACTTTTAAACACTTTCTCATAGGACAATTTGTCACCAATTAATCTGTAGGGCTAGCATGGGTTTCACGGGCGGGTTGTCACATAAAAGTCGACTTTTATTGTAACAATCCGTCATGTAGGATCCAAGCTGGTTTTTCAGAGCACCGACCTTAATCCCTCACCAGTAAGCCCTCATTAACTCTCCAGGTATGTTATTAGTGCACTAGACGTTCCTCAAACCCAAAACCTCACCATTTAACAATTTTCCCACAAAACAAGTTGTCATTAATTGAACCGTAAGACAAGTTGTCATTTCTAGAAGGAGTTTAGAGTTCACATATAAGAAATTAGGTTCGTGTTCCGTAAGACTAGTCTAAGGGCATCTCCAACCCAACTTCATTTTTTACTCTAAAATTGAGTGAAAGTTAGTATGGAGTAAAAAACATTTCAACCTTACTCCATTTCCTATTCCATAATAGAGTTTGCTCCATAAATGGAGTATTCTCTTTTTTGTTTGGTCATTACTCCATTATAGAGTGAGAAATGGATTACTCCATTATAAAGTGAGAAATGGAGTAGGGTTGTAATATTTTTACTCTATATTCTACTTTACTCCATTTTGAAAGAAAAATATGGAGTTTTACATTGGAGATGTTCTAAGTCTCACGGAGCGGGTTGTTACGAAAAGTTTTGATGACAAGAGCAACATGAGTACCCATAAAGTACAACAAGATTGATGAAGAAAGATTCAACCCCTTGGTATATGACCAATCTAAAATATAAATAATCTATTTTAGTCTTGCATGTCAAGATTCTATTATGGATTTTGATGAAACCAACATGTGTGCCAAGAAACTATTACGAATTATGACGAAGAACAAAAAAAATCAATTGGAATTGAAGATATCAAAACGAAACCTTACAAATTCAAGGGAATCGCATATTCAAACCCTTATATCCTGGCAGTCCTGCTGTCTACTTCGATTATCACCACCGATTTTTTAGTCGATGAATTGTCTCTCATCTTCTTGGGACAACACTTTATATCGATGTATTTTTAACAAGTTGGTTTCTCTTATTCCTTTATCTAAATTACATGAATGGTAGTGTATCAAAGTCATATAAGATAAAAAATATTATTCCAAGATGTTTAATGGATTTCATTTGAAGCTCATTATAGCTCAGTACAAATTTTAAGATATAGTTAACATGAAATATATTAACTCAATAAATATATGTTGTATATGTTAACATATATAATTTTGCCTTAATATAACAAAACATGCCTTAATAGAACATATATCATTTTGCCTTAATATAACAAAACATGTCTATTATACAAAAATCAACAGAAGATGATTATTCAAATTTTAAATATTTTAGACAAACATAAATTTTCTAATTAACAAAGCATAGGGATGTTGAAATATTTTTTGTTAGAAAGTTTAATTTTTTTAATAAAAACTAAGGAGCAACCCGCGCCATGCGCAATGTGAATTTTTTTTTGAAAAGTGAATTTTAAAATTTAAAAACTTATGTTTTATTTATAGTTAGATAGAATGGACAGAACGATACATATTTTTTTACAGTTATTATTGATTGTACATATTTATAAAACATTAGTTGAGATTTTCCTACACATTTAGTGATATATAATGTAATTTTAACTAAAAGTTAAGTAACATATAATAAAGAAGTTATAATTCAAGTGTTTTGTTATTTTTTTATAATTTATAACTGTAAGTTAGTTTTATATAGATGCTTTGTCGTTTTCTATTGTATAAGAAATATTTTTTTTTAATTTTTAATTTGAAGAGAATAATCATAAATACATAACTCAAAATTTTATAATAAAAATTTGAAAGATATTTTAATCAAAAGTTTTAGATTTTTATTTTTGAAGATATTTTTGAAATTATTTGAAATTTCATCTCTAAAATTCATGCACGTGTCAAATTTTTAGAGTAATATATTAATAGTATGAACACATTAAATTATAATAAATTTTTAAAAGTGCTTTCTAGTGACAGGTAAACCTCATTAAAAATTATTTGGTGATGACAAATCATGTTATTAGTGCGAACACATTGAAAAGTTCTTTTAAAAATGATTCTCTTTTAATATATAGAATAAAAAACATTTAGAATCATTTAGCTTAATGGTTTTAAGCGGAACATTTTATTAAAGATCTGGTTATAAAATGATGTTTTATTTAAAGTTAGCGGATATTCTATTAATCAGTTTACATAAATAATCAAATTAAACATTTTATTGAAAAATACACTTCAAACATAATTTAAAAATAATTTTAGTGTTTTTATTCAAAATAGTTTAGATAGGTCTAAATGGGCTTAAATGGGTCAAGATAATTATCCGGAATCTTCTGGGTTTAAATGAAGTGCTCCTAAATGAAACGGGTTTAACGTCTCTAACAAAACATTTGATGCTTTTCATATTAGATTTCTACAATATAAAATAGTTCGTGCTTTAATAAACAATTAAATTCAGATAAAATTTGTAAGTTCAATTATCTCATCTTCACTTCCAAATTTTTTAAATGGCTTTTATATAACTTGGTATGTTTTTGTATACATTAGGTTAACATATACAAATATGATTAAATGATATGGTTTGGGGAAACCAAAATGAACCAATAGACAAATCTACTCTACTAAAATAGAGTCTTTTATATCTAATAATAAAAAGTTTTTAATGATTTTGTTAAAATAGTGTTGATATCGTAGGAAAGAGGGTTGTTACCTTTGTGTGCAAGACTGGAGAGAAAAGAAAGCACTCAGAGACATATACTATATACCCGACCTGAAGCATAACATATTCAGTCTTGGACAAGCAACAGAAAACGGATGTGAGGTTAACATGAAAGATGTCTATTTAACACTCACAGATTTGTGTGGCAGGTTGCTTGTACGTGTTACAAGATCTCTAAACCGTCTCTACAAGACCCCGATGGAGATTAGCTATGCGCAGTGTTTACATGTCAGAGATGAAGATGCAACATGGAGATGACATGCTCGACTAGGACATATAAGCTATGGCATGATGAACAACATGGTAAAAAAGGAGATGGTCGTAGGAATGTCGTGTGTAACATACGAAGAAAGCGTGTGTGACGCATGTCTGAGCAGGGAAGCAGATTAGACATTCATTCCCGACTAAAGCCATGTTTCGTGCGATAAAGCCATTGGATTTATTGCATGGAGATTTGTGTGGACCAATCACACCACCAACGCCTGCAAATAACAAGTATGTCTTTGTCCTAATTGATGACTTCTCCAAGGTATATGTGAACTATACTTATGAAGGAGAAGAGTGAGACATTCGATCGGTTCAAAAGGTTTAAGGAAAGTGTAGAGAAGCAAACCGGTTCAACCATTAAGATCTTTCGCACCGATAGAGGAGGAGAGTTTACCTCAGCTGAGTTCAATATATTCTGTGAAGAGAATGGAGTTAAAAGGCACCTAACCCCGCCGTACACGCCTCAGCAAAACGATATTGTAGAGAGAAGAAACCAAACCTTAATGGGTATGACAAGAAGTATGCTGAAGGCAATGAAGATGCCGAACTACTTATGGGGAGAAGTTGTACGACATTCAACTTACCTCATCAATAGAGCTCCTACAAAATCCTTGAAGGATCAAACGCCATACGAGTGTCTCACATCGAAGAAACCAAATATCGAGCATTTGAGGATATTCGGTTGTGTAGCGCATGCGAAAATCTGTGTGACACATCTAAATAAGTTAGATGAGAGATCAAAGAGTGTGATCAATCTTGGAACTGAGTCGGGTTCCAAAGCATATAGACTCTATGATCCAGTCGCAAGAAAGGTGATGGTGAGTAGAGATTTGATTTTTTATGAGAAGAAAGCTTAGGATTGGACATCTACAACAAACCAAGCTGATTGTGAACCTAGTATGCTTAAGCTTCCACATGAGGGTGATATAGAAAAAGTAAATGATCAAGGTGAGGATCATGAACAAGAATCTATAAACCAAAATGAGGAAGAAGAAGAAGAAGATACAGATCACAATGCAAACCAAGACGGTGGTGGGCAACCGTTGGTGTCTAGACACGGCCGCACCATAACAAAACCAAGGTATCTTGATGATTATGTGTTACTTACAGATCAAGAAAGTGCAATGTTGTTGCTCACAGTAGATGGCGAGCCAGAGAACTATCTTGAGGCCGAACACGTAAGAGAATGGGTTGAAGCTATGGTAGCTGACTTGGATTCTATCACAAGAAACAAGACATGGGAGCTTGTGGATAGACCGGCGGGAGTGAAACCTATAGGGTTAAAGTGGATCTACAAGATCAAGAGAAAAGTGGATGGTACGGAGACCAAGTATAAGGCGAGACTTGTGGCAAAAGGCTATATACAAAGACAATGAATAGATTTCGATGAAGTGTTTTGCACCAGTGGCATGTCTCAAAACTATACGACTCTTAATAGCCCTTGCAGCAACAAACGGATGGGAGATTGATCATCTGGACGTGAAGACCGCTTTCTTGAATGGAGATCTAAAGGAGAAAGTGTATGTGACACAACCCGAAGGTTTTGAAAAGAAAGGAGAAGAGATCGAGTTTATGTGTTTACACAAGGCGTTGTATGGTTTACGCCAAGAGCCTGGAATGTGAAACTCGATCAAGTTCTCAAGGAGATGAGATTTAAGAAGTGTACGAAGGGGCCATCAGTGTACCACAAGAAGAAGAAGGGAGACTTCTTGTTGATTGCCATTTACGTTGATGATCTATTTGTGACAGGAACTTCTCTTAAGGTGATTAAGCAATTCAAGGAAGAGATGTCCAAGAGTTCGAGATGTCAGATCTAGGAAAGCTAATGTATTACCTTGGCATAGAAAGTGATTCAAGGAGCAGATGGAATCAGAATAAAACAAGAAAGGTATGCTCAAGGTAGATCGAATTATAGAGAATTAAAAAACATAATTTATTATATCAAAAAACTTTTTTATATGTATTCTTTAATTTAAAAAAAAAACAAAATATTAAGAGGTAGACTAAATAATTATGGAAACACGTTTTCTCTCTCATCTCATTAAAGATAAATCTGTCTATTTTTTTCAGGTCTCATGAGGAAAGTGTCTTGCAAGTGCATTGTGGCCTTGGATGTAATTGAAAAGTGATAAAAATTGATTGTAGATGGAAATAATTCATTTGTTATCTACTTTTATGATAAATTGACACGCACCCCTATAGCAATCTTTTCATGATTAGTTTCTTTTTTTTCAAATTCATAATGGTTATATAACTAATTCACATAACATTTTAATATACTTTATTTTGATTTTATACAATAATGACAAATGAGATATGGTGATTCATTTGATTACCCAAATTTTTATTAATATTATAACAAAATTATTAATATAAATATAAAAAATAGGATATGATTTTAATTTTATTAAATAAAGTCATTATATATATGATATAAAAACATTGAATTCTTAAGAGAAAAAAGGCAAAAAATTATATAGAGTGTTGAAGAAATAACAAGTAGGATGTTGAATTTACAACCATTGTACATATTCTTATGATAACAATGTTGTGGATATATCTTGGTTTGATATAAACTGCAACCAGTGACTCTTGCTTAAAATAGCATTGGTCAAGGTGGATTTGAAAATGTCTACAAATTCAGAACATTCATAAGCTAGAAATCCTGTCCAAATCTTTAAATGGTCTATGATTTCTGGGGGGCCAACTTCACCAAAAGGGCAGAGATATCGGTGAAGAAATTAGCAAAAAAAAAATAGGCAAAAGAGATACCGAGAAGAAGAACTAGGTCTCAATGAATGATAAGAAAATATTCTTGTTTAAAATAAATTATTAACCATATAATAATATTTCACCCAAATAATGGATGAAAATCACATATTATTACCATCTTATAATATGTTGTTCATCTTATAATTCTTATTACATGGAACAAGCATTACATAAATATAGCAAAACTTAAAAAGGATAGAAACCGATCCTCTTAGTACTTGAGACCAAGAGTGAGTCCAAGGGACAAGTTTTCTTCACCTTTCGAAACTCCGGTCGAGTTTCAAACGAACATTTGCACCACCGCCATTAGCAACAATACCATCATCAGCATGTCCTCCGACCTACCGTAAACAATCATATAGATCATAAGAATTATTAACAACCATATACTAATAGTTAAAAACATTCAAATTCGTTCTCAAGTTTCTATTCTCACATAGGTTATCTTATTTTTGTATGATTTAGAAAATCACACCAAAATTTACAAATAACAAGAAAATGTACTTAATCGGAAAATAATATTGAAAAATCGTTATATATTATTATTTATGGGTAAACATTTGATAAATATAACGATTTTAAGGAAAAGAAAGATCAATCGTGAAGATGAAAAGAAAAATTTGCAAGATACCTCCATAGTTTTGTTACTTGTTTTCAGAAATGCGATTGTCTTTTCTTAGTATTAATTACCCTATATGAAATTCAAAACAAAGATAACCATTATACATAAAACAGAAGATATATATGTATATATATAAACAATGAGATGAATTTATAAGTTAACATTAATAAACAATTGCATGAACCTTCGTTGATTTGGGTAAATTAGTAGCATCTCGAAGGCGTTCATAGATGTGAAGGTGGTGTTGAGATTGCCGCCACCTCATTTCCCGTCTCATTCGCCTTTCTACTATACAATTGAACACATGTAATTTATAATACGACTACAGTAAAATATTTATAATGTGTCATCTTTTGTTCAGATGTCCATTCAAATTTCATCTTTCGTTTTCACATAAACTTGATTTTATTAAGCAAAATCAATTGATATATTATTTAAAAAATCAAATACATATATGTGTGTGTGATATATTAATTTAAATTTTTGTTTCATGAAAATTTTGATGTTAAATTTTTGGAAATTTCAAACATGTTTATCTATAAAATAATCAAGTACCATATAACTTTTAAAATTATAACATAAATCCTGCTATTTTCATACCAATAAAGAATGTCAATCTTGAGTGAAATCCATAGAAGCATACACTTGGGGGTCTTGTGTGATCGCTTGTTTTATAAATTTCACGTGGCTATAATACCATAAAATTATTACAATTTTGAAGTTTAGTATCGTTTTGGCATGAAACCAAAAAAAAAAAGTATATTTGATCCGAATGAAACGAAAAAACAAATCATGAACATCACAAAACAGTTAGGATATATGCTGTGAACTCACTCTTATTGCCTTATTGGATCATGTGCAAATGTATAATACAAACGTACTTATATAGCTTTAATTAAAATGCATATGATATTTATTTACCTTGTACTGACTCGCTCCGCTTCTTGTTCCTATACATCTGTTGAGGTCAAGAGATTCATTTAATTCAGTAATCACCAGAATAGACAATACAAATGATCTTTGATCAAAAAAAAAAAAAAGACAATACAAATAATCACACACACAAAAACAAAATTTGCATATATAGTGATAATTAGGGGCGGATCCAAGAGGTCTTTAGTATGGGACAGATAACAATTTTCTTGTAACTAAAAGTTTAATGTAGATGTACGGGGATAAACTTAATATCAATTATTAATGAAAATAAATAAATTAGGGTGGGGCAAATGCCACACCCTCTATAAGTATCACATAGGCATATTGTGTGTGTGTGTGTGTGTGTGTATATGATGACCTGGAGATGGCTTTTCACATGCGATAGAGTGAGACCTCTGACCCCCCATTGCCTGCACAATCTTCTTAGGAGTTGCTTCTGCAAATTTAACAAAAAAAAAAGAAGTAATTTTATATATCAAATAAAAAATATGAATAAATAAAATTTTTTATGAAATCGGCTAATGAGAAATTTTGAAAGAATAGAGAAGTATCACAACAAATAAACAACAACTGTTGATTCTGATAATTTTTTAGAGAAACTGTAATCATTATTTTAAGAAAATCAGAAACTATTGTTTACTTCTTTCGCCACCGAGTCGTTTAACAACATACACAAAATGGTGGTGGAGATCAGTTGCCCATTGTAGACGGGCATCTTTGACTTAGTATAAAATCTAGCGGTCTGTTTTTCCATTGCTTTTGTTTTCCAATGAAACTTTGTAATTCTGATTTCTTTCAGGAATATACCTAGAGCTTTTTTATTCTAATATTTATAGAGCCTTTTTCTAGATGATATAATTTCAAGAAAAAACCTAGGAAAAAAATATTTAATGCGGATAAGTATTGTTTGTTGTAACCTGTGTTTTCTTTTTTAACCATATCCCTTAAAAGGAAATTCAAAATTGCACTTTTAGTGACAATAATATTTGACACCAATTTTTTCTCATGGTAATAATATGTATCATAAATTTATGAATATCAATTAATACTACCAGATTTTATTAAAAATTCAGAGACTAAAATTGTACAATTTTTATATAATTAGTCAAAATTAACCTAGAACTTAATGTATTAGGAATATGTATAACTTAATGGTTTCTGCAAAAAGTATTACCAACCAAATTTTGATCGGCATATTTAAAAGTTGTTCAAAACAACAACAAATTTATGACATTAAGCCTCAAACAGTTAAATTATAAATTATTATCACTATTCTGAACCAAGTGATGTGAATAACTGAAACATTGTCCAACAAAAAGAATTACCATGAATATATACACTATAAAAATGCTATTTCCTTTAAGCCACTTTTTTTTTGCTGATCACAAAACATTGCAATACTAGAGATATCACACAGAAGGAATTTAAGAATTTCCAAATGATTAAAGCTAAAAAATGCCATTTTCCATGTGTCAGATATTATAATTTATTCCATTAATAGTTCATTTATTTTATAAATTATATAGTAAATTTTTTTTGATAACTTTCCTTTAAGTAATATTAGTTTATGACACTTTTAAGTAGGGATGCCAAAAATAGATAAAAATCAATGGTCAATGCAACCCAATCCAAACTTTGGATTTTAATGAATACAAAATTGAGTACAGAATGTTAACGGATAAATGAATTAATAGACTTATTGGATGGTTGAAATCGTTTGGATGGAATGGAACTTATAACTAACATAAACTTAAATCAAACATATAAAAAGATCAAACTAAAATTTTAAGCTAATCTTATTAAACAAATTTTTTATTTATTTTCTCATAGATCTAAATCAAGTTCAATAAACTAAATCTCACCCAATTTCTCATAATTTTTTTATTCAAAACACAATTTTTTAAATATATAAATATTATATGTTGGCTATTTATTAAAATTAATTATATTTTCACAAAACCAGTAGAATCAAGTTTTTCATCAAAACTATAAAAATTGATTTTTTTTCGAAAACCACAACATCGAGTTTTCACGCCAACATCATAAAATAGAGTTTTCCCGTCAACATCGCAAAATCGATTTTTCCCATTAAAATCATAAAATCTCGTTTTCTCACCAAAACTATGAAATTTTGTTTCTATCCTAAATCGCAAAATCGAGTTTTCCGTCCAAAGAGAAAAAATTATATTTTCCACCAAAATCTCAAAATCCAAGTATATCCGCCAAAACAAAAAAAAAAAACCAATTTTCCCCGCTAAAATTGTATAATCGAGTTTTTCCACCAAAATTGCAACATCGTGTTTTTCATCAAAATTTGAAAAAATAATTTTTTTCCGCCAAGAAACCGTAAAAATCTAGTTTCCCGCCAAAAAACAGAAAAAAATGAATTTTCCCTCAAAACCAAAATAAAGAGTTTTGCCTAACAAAAACGCAAAATCGTATTTTTCCGTGAAAATTTTTAAAATTCGAGTTTTTCCCGCCAAAAAAAATACGTACAACCATATGTCACCAAAATAAATAAATGGAAAATTCTCAAAAATACCAGAGAAGACTTCCCGGTAAGTCATCTTAGGAATAAACCATGTTAGTTCTTGCAAGGTAACCGGATTGGTTGTCAAAAAATTTGACTTTCTCTAGACGAACTTATACGGAAGTCTTCTATTAGAAGACTTCCCCGTAAGTCTTCTGAACTCTCAGTGGAAGTTTCTCACTGTTGGTGAAAGTCATCTCAGCTTATTTTTGCAATTGAAAAGTTAAAACTTAAATATTTAATTTTAACTAAACCACTTTCATGTAAGTTTTCCGGAAGACGACTTACATGAGAAGTCTTCCAGAATTTTATTCTGAGATTCTGGTCAAACTTTGGCTATCACAGAAGACTTATGTGTAAGCGTTTGTCGGAAGACTTACATGGAAGTTGTCTAATTAAAATTAAATATTTAAGTTTATTTTTCAATTGCAAAATTAACATGAGACGACTTACTTGAATTCTAGTTAAATGTAATATTTAAGTTTTATTTTTTTCGGTGGAAGATTTTCGTGATTCTCTTAGAAAAAAAATCAAAATTCTGACACAATTCGTCAATTGCAAAACTAACTTGTTTATCGTAGAAGACTTATCGGAAAGGTCTTCTCTGGTATTTTGGAAATTTTTCAACAACAAAAGTAAGTCAATATTACAAAGGAAGACTACCAGAGAAGTCTACAGCAAATTTCTTTAGAAGTCTTTCTTTTTTAAATTTTCAATTAAAAAAATGACATACATGGAAGACTTCCTAGAAGTTTTCTTGACAACTTCTGTGGAAGTATTCTACGTCAAAGTTTAATAAATTTTCATTATTCTCTAAAACTATAAAGAATTTTTAATATTTTCTTGTATATTAGTTGATATTGGGGGTTCTTGAATGAAATTCATAACTTAATTGGTTTTAACTATGAGGCTACCAACATTCATGGTTTATTAGACTTCCAATGAAGTATTCTATGTTAGTTTTTGTAAACTTTCTAAGTAACTTTAAAATATGTTTTTTAACTTTAAAAAATGTTAAGTAACTTCAAGAATGTCAAGTAATATGGTTTAATGTATCTTCTTAGATCATAAGATATACTTTTTAACTTTCATGAAATTTGAAATTTCAGTTTTCACTTTAAATTTCTCGCTTAAATTTTAATTTTTGGCTTATATTACAATTTCCCGCTTTAAATTTAATTATCCTGAGAAGTCTTCTGAAACTGTTATATGTTTGAACTTATGTAATGTTTGATATTTTGTGAATTTTGTTAAGTTTTCTTGAGAGTCTTCTCCATTAGTTGTAGTAAATTTGACTAATTTTTTTGTGTTCATTGTGTGTTTGCTATTGAAGTGTATCAATAACTTCAAGTAATTTGGTAAGATAATATTATATACAAGACCATATCTACCAAAAAAAAATCATTAATATCTCTTTTAAATTTACAAAAGAATTCACAATTAAAAGAGTACACCTACAAATCACAAGACCATAAAAATTATTATAGATCATTCCTCCACAAAAAAAAAAAATTGGACTCCACTTGACATGGAAAAAGACTCTTCAGAATACTTCCAGGAAGTCTTCTAGCGCATTATATGTTAGAAGATTTCCTAGAAATCTTTCAAATTCTGACTCAGATCTGAAAAAACCTGCAAAACCAAAAACGTTCAAATGCTTCAAAGCAGAGAAAATGAGTGTAAGATGAGATAAGTGTACCTTTAAAGAATACATAAAAATACATATTAAAAAAATATATCTACCATTAAAGTAGTAGAGAAGATGAGAATCATGTAATAAAAAACCTGCAAAACAAGATGAGTTAGTGAGAAAGAGATGAGACAAAAATTGATAAATTGGTATAAAGTTCAAAAATACCCTAAGATAAATTTAAAAAAAATTGTCACAAAATTAACATTTAAAGAGAAAATGACCCAAAATAGACGTTTATTAAAGGGTAAAAATATACATTTATACTCTTGGGTTAACTAATCTAGGACTTAGGGTTAAGAGTTACGGGGTGGGGTTTTGAGGTGATGTGTAAAATTAAAAAAAATAAAAAAAAATCTATTTTATTCATTTTTTCTTAAGGTCTTTTAAAAGCATTGAAGGGTGCTATTTGGAGATTTACCCTATAAAGTTTGGTGTTTTCAAGTTTAAAGAGACTTAACATAGGTTGAAGAGTTTTAGTTTGAGAAAAATGTAAGAACTTTAAGCCAATTAGAGACTTACCAAAAATATGTCATAGAGACTTACCAAAATGCTCAAATCTGTTATGAAAGAGCAAATATAGCATTAAATATTAGAAGATTTCCGAGAAAACTTCCGTAGAAATTTTCAAGTCTGTCTGAGATCTAAAAACATGCATATCCAAAAGTATTTAAATGACTTCAAAACATTGAAAATCTTTAAAAAAGGTAAGAACTTTAAAAAAAAAGATTTTTCAAAAGGTAGAGCTTTAAGCAACAAGAGGTACCAAATAAAAAAATAATATGATTTATAGATCTACCTTTAAAAGAGTTGAAGATGTGAACCATGTAATGAAAAATCTGCAAAAACAGAATATATCAGTGAGAAAGACATGAGATAAAAATGAGAAATTGATATAAAGTTTGGTGTTTTAAGTTCAAATATATTAGAGAGAAGTTGGAGAGTTTTAGAATAAGAAACTTTACATTTTTGTTGTAGCCATCTCAGAGAAAGAGAAAGAATATATATTTTTTTATTTATATAAGGAGACAAAAAACTCTAATAAAATTAAATATTTTCTATTCACAAGACTTTCACGTAAGTCTTCTAATAAAAGAATTCCTAGAAGACTTACTTGAAAATTTTTTAGATCCTAAATTTACTATTCACCCAGAAGACTTTCGCGAAAATCTTCTAGTGTATTATTTGTTAGAAGACTTAACTAACCTAATCTCTAAACTCAAAATAACTAATTAACTAGAAAGAAACACTTCATAAAACTTAAAATCAACTTTAAAAGTGTTTAGTATACACAAAACTAAACACACATAAGTCAAAAAAAAAATTAAAAAAAATTAAGGCTTTCCAAAATGTAACTCTAAGAATACATACAATACTACAATATATGTTACCAATATCAACTTTAAAAGTGTTTAATATACATACACTAAACACATATATGTTACCATTCAATTTTACTAGATCTTAATTTATATCCTTTAGAATATCTATAATTACATGATTTCAATTTTTCTCACATCAAAATATTTTAAAAATCTACTATACGAGAAGACTTCCTAGAAATCTTCCAAAAGACTTACAGGAACCTAAGAAGACTTATAAAACCTCAAAAACCTTTACAGGTATATTCGTAAAAATGAATTTTGATTTTTTTGTTTGTTCATAAGGAGTTGATTGTAATTTTACTAGGCTTTTGAGTTACTTATGCATTTGATTCAAGTTTAAGGTATACTTTTAGGATTAAAATAAAATTTTGAGTATAGTTGGCAAATTCCCCTTAAAATTTGGTATATTTGGGTGTATAAACTAGTATTATATAATTTAATATTACGCTCTACTTTAATAAATATGAAAAATATATAAAGTTTTATTTAATTTTAATTTTCATATTTTTAGCCTGTTTTATAATTTGTAATAAATCTATACACGATACTTGTAGAAATAAATTATGTATTATAATCCACAATTTTATATATGATTTACTTACATTTGTGCTAATAATTTTATTTAGAAAAATATGTGATATATTATTTTTTATAAATATCAAATTATAATACTTATTTTATGTAAATTTAAAGACCGTGAAATTTTATTCTATACAATATCTTACTTTAGTGTTTCAAAATAATCTCATATTTCACATGAAAACTTATTTTAGTTTACATGAATATGATTATTGATTAACGAAATTAAAAATATATTATATCATGTATTTGAATTTATGTTTTATTATTCATTAGAAATATTAATATATGTCAATTTAATTAGTTTATGAATTTAATATATTTATTATTATTTAATAAAATAACTACATTTATAAAAATATATAAACATATGAGAAATTGTTAAGAATAGGAGAAGTTAATTACAAATTTTCAAAAATACATACTATCAAAAATATATTAACATTTGGGTTTACACTTTAATGATTATTATTTAGGGTTTAGTGTTAAAGAAGTGAGGTTGAGTTTCTCTTTTTTTTATAAATATTTAGAAAAATTAACTATGTCTATTTTATCAAAAAATTAAAGTATTTTGAAAAGAATCATTCATTAAAAGTAAATTTAAAAAGTGATATCAAACTTGTGGTTGAAATGAAATTTCATGTAAACATATCATAGAATTTTTTTTTAAATTAAAAGTTTGAAAATATTAATTGGAAACTATTTACGAATTATTTATTTATTTATCAGATAATTAATAATTATAATAATAATTAAAATAAAATTGAAAAAAAAATCTATACGATCTGTTCTAATAAAAATAATTAAAATATATCAAAATATTTGAATTAATTGATTTAAAAATTAATTAATTCTATTTTTTTTCTTTGACATTATTATTTTTAGTAAGAATCTAAGAAAACAAAAAAATTCAGTGACATATTTTGTAAACAATACATGACGTAAAAATTATTGAGAAATTGCTAAGAATATCATAAGTTAAGTACTACTTTTCAAAAATATACTAATTAAAAATATATTAAAATTGGGTTTACATTTTAGTGATTATTTTTTAGGGTTTAATGTTAAAGGGATAGGGTTGAGTTTCTAAATATTTTATTAATATTTAGAAAAAAATTAGTTTGGTCTATTTTCATCATAAATTTAGGATATTTTGAAAATAATCATTCATTAATAGTAAATTTGATAAGTGGTATTAAATTTGTGGTAGAATGAAAATTTCCCCAAAATTATTTCTAAAGATTACTTATGTTTTAAGAAAATAGATAGTCAATCTTAAATTTCTAGCAAAACTTATACTCAACTAAAGTTATATTAAAAGCAAATATAATTTCATAAAACTTGCTTAATTCTTTTTATAAACTTAATCTATTTGCATCATTTATCTATGAAGCTCATATGAAAGAAGATGTTCACGCCTTTGGAATAAAATATTTTTTTAGGTAGGAATAAAATAAGTTTTTTTTTTTGCTTAAGCTTTGAAATAAGTTGTTCTTAAAGAACAACGAAACTTGGTTTGGCTAAGCTTGTCTCTAAATTTAAAAACCCGAGAATTGGGGATTACAATTTCGATTACAAACCCGACTCAATCAAAATCTTATCTCGATCAAATATCATAGACTAGCTTCGCATCAACCACCTAAACCGACGCATTCCGCTAGACTATTCTAAAATCTCTAAATAACCCAAGTCCGTTCTCAACCATTGTCACTAAACCCAAAAAATGGTAGGTTTAACCTCGTTTCCTCGGATGTCGGTCTTTTCGGAGCGACGCATGAAGTAGCTAGGTCTCAGGGATCTTGTCGAGGTCTATAATCTCCATTGGCGATGAAGCACAAGACGAGCAATTGAAGAGGGTGTTACTAGTAACCATACCTTGGGATGAATCACCGCAACCAGAGCTGTACCACCTCGCCAAAGCTGCCACGGACGGACAGTAACGGAGCAGCACTAACCCGGGCCTGAACGCGAGCAGTGCAATCCCGCAACCACCAAAAGATCGGCTTGAACCTGCCTCTAAAACGAACATGGTAAAGCTTCCAAACCTGCACAGATAGCCCTCTACACTACCACAAATGAACAAAGATTCATCCAAGGCACTGGGATGTGAGAGTAGCCGAACACCGACTCTTCGCGGTTATGACCAAACCGCAACGACATTCGTTGCCTATCGAGAACCGAGTAGCAAAACCTGAGCTTGAAGAGAGTAACTCTCTGGAGTCGACAGAGAGAAGGCAATGAAGAACTAAAAGCTACCTCCGGAACAGAGGACCGTCGTCGTGATCCCGAGAACCAAGCCCGTACCAAGTAGAAGAGAAGTCGCATGAATGAGAGGCCGGAGAACACCATCTGGAAGCCATAGACGACAACTTTCTTGTGTACTCCGCACTCTCACGATTCAGGAACGAATCGAGGCACCATCCTGCCTGCATACCCCGACCCAGAATCGCCTCCGATTAAACGGAAATCCGGAGCTTCCCGGACAGCTTAAGAAGAGCGCCGACCTTCCATGACACCACAGAGAGACCAAAGCACTCACTGCCGCTGTCAGACGACCCGCTGAGCCAAGACCCGACGGAGAAAACTCGAACCTCCACCGCTAGGAGAGACAAGAACCAGGAAAAAATCTGAAGCAAGAAAATTGAAAATTTTCAGATCTACTCCTTCAACCTAAACGCCGACTACATCCACCCCATCCCGCCTCACAACTGTACCCAGAGACCAGAGAGAGAAGAGCCACCGTCGGAACCCATCCCTTCGCGAGCAGGGCGAGCACCGGAACAACGAAACCCTAGCCCAGACCCTGAAGCAAGACGAATTGGAGGTATGAGAGGGAAGGACGAGCAAAAAGAAGACGAAGGAACAGGGAGGAGAAGCCTCCGGCGTTGGCGGTGGCGCTCGACGCGCGGCCAAACGCCAGAGCAGAGCAGAAGAAGCTTGTGAAGTCGAGAGAGAAGATGAGAGGGTTTTTTTATTTGTTTTTTTTATTAGTAACTTTTTTCTTTGTCTCTAAATTTGGGTCTGCGGGACCTTCATTCTAGTAACCAATTTTCTTGGATTTAATCCCTTATTGATCGCGTGATAGTTATTTTTCCTGGTTGAAACTCTTTCCATCTAGTATGATCATCAATCTTTACTAACTTTATTCGACCAAAGTTAGGAAATTTTTTATTTGATAGAAGACTTTGTCAAAAGTTAGAAATTAGGCTTCATCCTAATCATGAAACCAATTATCTCAAAAGCAAATAAGGTGCGAAGCAAAATCATTGAGTTTACCAAAAGAAAGAACAGAAAGAGCAATGAAGTCATATTGGCCACTCAGCTCTTCCAGATCCAGTGTCAGATAGTGTTTTGATCGACTCCATATCGCTCAAGCTTGAGAAAGCTTATGGGGTTGGCATTACCAATGTCTAATGGGGTGATGGCTAACATGTGGGGTTGGCATTACCAATTTCTTCCATGCCACAACTAGTGTTAAATGATCAATACTTTATCGGTGTTAGGGAATGACTAAGGGTAAAATTCTGACAAAATATTTTGATATTTTCAAATTTACCCTTGAGATACTTTACTATTTTAGAGTGCGATGTAACACTTAGGATTGAATTTACAGAAATACAGCCACACAATAAACTATTGGTTATCATATTTTAGTAATAAATAGCAATAAACTAACGAATTGTAAGTGGCTGAGAAAAACGCTACAATTAGGGATATCTTTCAAGTAATTAAGAATTGCATAAAAACAAATCGTTCAGTGTTTTATTAAGATCAGTTCTTGAACTCAAATCATAATACACAAATCGATCAACTCTCTTTGCAAAGACTATGTATGTCTAGATTATAGAATAGTCAATCAACTCTTGTGTAGGCATGGAGTCGAGTCATCTAGTGGAGTGGGGACAAGGATTGTCTCGTAACATCCAAAAGAACGATCATGAGGAATTCTCTTCTTTCCGTGCATGCCCTTGTGCACATTGATGAGTGGTGGAGAATGTCATGCACTGTTTTCATTGGACGGTTCGTGACCATGGAACATGCTTAATACGGGATCATCAAGACTGGGGCAGGGCATGCTTTAGGGAAGAGGCGTGCATGACCAAAGTTGGATAGGCTCTTTGACGTTAGGCAGACCGACCTGGAAGAGTTTGGAGTATAAGTTGATGATTGTGGATTTGACCTTGAAGAAGGGATTACACCATCCCTGAACAAACTGGTCGAATACTGGAGCATTACCTATGCAGCATCAACCCTTTTTCTGAAGCTCGAGGGAAAGGCTACTCTCTTGGATGCAGTCACTAAGGAGTTCCGTCAGCTGAATGTGTTTACGGACTCAAAGTCACTCGTTAACCTCCTCAACTTGAATTCATCAACAATAGATCTCCATTGTCTGTTGTTTGATATTTGAATTCTGAATTGTAGGTTTGAATTTTATGTCATTTTGTTTCATCCATTGTTTGGGTATCCCCAAATATCCTAGACATTATTTGTGAAATGATTTGTATATGTGTTATCGTCATATTCATTCCCAGCAAAAAAAATGGATGACATGTTTTTTTTTTTAAATATGACATGGCATCAACCTAATTGTGACATATAAATTTTCTTTTATAAAAATTTATATTTTTTGGCAAGATAATTTAAAATATGGTAATACTATTAACTCATATATCAATCATCAATAACTACTCATTAATCACTATAAAATAATATGTAAATATATATAATCAAAATTAATTATATGTGTACATTAACAAATACAAAACTAAAGCAATGTTAATTTAATAAAAAAATTGTTGATACAAAAATGATTAAATTTTATATTTATAAGCATTAACAACCTTCAGTCAAGCCAGTAAACTGAAGAAGCTTTATTTCTTATCTACTTCTAGATTATAATAGCTAATAGTTTTATGGTCCTTGTTAGAGAGTGCTTAAGTTTAACCTTCCACTAATTTCAGCATTACTTTATATATTCTATAACCAATAAACCAATCCATAACTCTTATTAAAGCTTCTAGAGAAGTTATTCACATACAGCGGACAGCAGCTGTTTTCTTATTTTATTGTAAGAAAGACAAACTACAACATCTGTTAGTCTCAGTTTCGTCACATGCATTATAACGTTTAAGTAGGTGAAACACCTAACTTTATATATAAGTATATAACTTGGTAAGCTTATGCATAAATCGTTATATAGAGTTAACTATTGCTGGTAAGTATACTTAAGAAATGGGACCAGAAAAGTAAAAAAGACTTTTTTTTCTTAACGTTGGGATAATTATCTATTCAATTTATGAAAAGTATTAGATAGACATTCTATAGTTGAGGAATCTATTTTGTTTATGAAAATTCACGTCTAATTGCACTATTATGAATCATCATATAAGATTCATGCTTGATGGTACATCTTGCACCATCTTTCACTTTTTTTTCTATAATATGCATTATTTACATTTTTTAGTTTGAATCTTATACCTTTTGGTATAAAGACATTAATGAACCCTTAGTTAAATCATTGTAGTAAGAGCGCTTCCACAGTTAAAAAAAAGAGATTCAAACTTTTTAAAAGTATTTGGATAAAGAATGTATACTTTTTCTTAACAATGGATACAGAATATATACATATGGTGATCAAAGAAGAAGAAGAATATATATCATCTAAAATCGTTTGATAGAAAAGAGAGTATATATACTTGGCAAACTTTTAGAGGAATGCAAAATAAAGATATTCTTTTGGTAAAGCAATATGAAAGTATTTATATTAATAACATATGTTATAGTCTCATTGCATTATTATTATTATTTTCTGTGATAGTTTCTCTTCATAATATATTATATTTAGTCCAACATTTGAATAAAAAAGGAAACAAATTATTTACGAAAACAAAAACAAAACTTAAATAAACATCAGAAGAAAATTTTGATCAAAAAAAGTCAGAAGAAAACTAAATAATTTGCCAAAAGAAAACTCTATTGGTTTGCCAAAATTGACTACAAAAGAGCGATGCTAATCCACTTATAAACCCTATCCCATAATTATAACCCACTTATAATTAAGGGATGGAGTTTTGGAGATGAGATTTAAAATTAAAATTAAAATTAAAATTTTCAAAATAAAAAAATTTCTCTTAATCATTTTTTGTAAAGCCTATTCTTGTGATTTTTTTTAAAAAAAATCTATCTGAGAGATTTAACATAGAAAATATATTAATCATTTAATAAAGAATATATACATATGGTGACTAAAGAAGAAGCAGAATATATATCATCTAAAATCTTTTGATAAAAAATAGAGTATATATACTTGTTCAGATTTTTAGAGGAATGCAATATAAAAATATTCTTTTGGTAAAGCAATATGAAAATATTTATATTAGTAACATATGTTATAGTCTCATTGCATTATTATTATTTTTTTCTGTGATGGTTTCTCTTCTTAATATATTCTATTTTAGTACAACATGTGAATAAAAAGGAAACAAATTATTTAAGAAAACAAACACAAAGAACTTTAAATAAACATCAGAAGAAAATTTTGATCAAAAAAAAGTCAGAAGAAAACTAAATAGTTTGCAAAAAAAAAAACTCTACTTTTTTGCCAAAATTGACTACAAAAGAGCGATGCTAATCCACTTATAAACGCCACGTCATCAAGTTTGACCAGAATCTTCGCGCTGCCTAAAACAAAAACAAAAAAAAACAAGCGTCCAGATTCAATGAACCTGTATTCACCTGATTAATCGACTTTTTGTTATATAAAGCATCTGGGTAAAGAAACGAAAGAAGGACAAATCAAAATCACCAAATCTGTGTGTTTCCAATTCGAGATCTTGCAATGGCAGCAATAGTTTCTGCATCTTCTTCTTCTCATGGGATCACAAGCTCTTCTTTCTCTCGTTCTGGGCTCTCTTCAGAACCAAAAGGTAAAATCAAGTTTCAATCTTTCTATAAATTTTCAACTTCTCGACACGAAATCTGAGAAATTGTTTGATGGGTCAACATGGGTTTCACTTAATTACATCAAATTCGATTCCTTTATGTACGAATTTGCAGAATCTGAAACCTAATTTAATCTTCTTTCTGATCTTATTACAGTATCCCAAATCGGTTCGGTTAAGTTATTAGACCGTGTTATTGTCACTCCAATGTCTCTGAATCTATCTGGGAAGCGATCATCCGTCAAACCCTTAAACGCAGAGCCAAAGAGGAACGACTCTATGGTCCCTCTTGCAGCAACAATGGTAGCAGAAGTGGCAGAGGAAGTGGTAGAGACAGAGGATTTTTCAGAACTTTCTAAGAAGCTAGAGAATGCTTCACCTCTTGAGATTATGGATAAAGCCCTTGAGGTGTTCGGGAATGATATCGCCATTGCATTTAGGTATATATTACATGTTCAGATTGTTTCATGAGAACATTTATTGAACAAGTTTGTTTCTTGTGTGTTGCAGTGGTGCAGAAGATGTTGCTTTGATTGAGTATGCTCATTTAACTGGGAGGCCTTATAGAGTGTTTAGTTTGGATACAGGGAGGTTAAACCCTGAGACGTATCGGTTTTTCGACGCGGTGGAGAAACACTATGGGATTAGGATTGAGTATATGTTTCCTGACTCTGTTGAGGTTCAAGGTTTGGTTAGGAACAAGGGTTTGTTCTCATTCTATGAGGATGGTCATCAGGAGTGTTGTCGTGTACGAAAGGTGAGACCTTTGAGGCGTGCACTCAAGGGTTTAAGAGCTTGGATCACTGGTCAGAGGAAAGACCAGTCTCCTGGAACGAGGTCTGAGATTCCTGTTGTTCAGGTTGATCCGGTTTTCGAAGGTTTAGATGGCGGAGCTGGTAGTTTGGTGAAGTGGAACCCGGTTGCGAATGTTGAAGGGAACGATGTTTGGAGTTTCTTGAGGACTATGGATGTTCCGGTTAATACACTGCATGCGGCGGGGTATGTTTCCATCGGTTGTGAGCCGTGCACGAGAGCGGTTTTGCCGGGTCAGCACGAGAGAGAAGGGAGATGGTGGTGGGAAGATGCTAAGGCTAAGGAGTGTGGACTTCACAAAGGGAATATCAAGGAGAATGCAAAGGGTGATAACGTAAATGGAGAGTCAAAACAACCCGTTGTTGAGGATATTTTTAAAAGTGAGAATCTTGTGACCTTGAGCAGGCAAGGGATTGAGAATTTGATGAAGCTGGAGAACCGTAAAGAGCCTTGGATCGTTGTGCTTTATGCTCCTTGGTGTCCCTTTTGTCAAGCAATGGAAGCATCGTATGATGAATTGGCTGATAAACTGGTTGGAAATGGGGTTAAGGTTGCCAAGTTCAGAGCTGATGGTGACCAGAAGGAGTTTGCTAAGCAGGAGTTACAGCTTGGTAGCTTCCCGACCATACTCGTCTTCCCCAAGAGCTCTTCAAGACCGATCAAGTATCCTTCTGAGAAGAGAGACGTTGATTCTTTGACTTCGTTCTTGAATCTTGTTAGGTAAAGAAACCGGCAAAACCAGTCGAAACTTCCATGATTTAAGAGAGATCAAATAAGAACCATTTCATCGCGTTCCAGAATGCTAGAACAGATGAAAGTTGGTGTCCAGAGAGTGATGATTTATAGCTTCGGGTCACAGAGTCGGAGTTAGAGATATAAGCTCTCCAAGAAAGCTTGAGTTTCTGCAGTTTTGTAGTGTTTTAAAGCTGTAAAAGTGATGATAATTTTCATGTAAATGTGTGGTTATTAGTGAAATCAAACTCCTGAGTTATTCAATATCATGTTTCTTCACATTCATATAACCAAACTATATCAAATACCAAGATTTACCTCAAACCTGAGATATTCAGGAAGCAGAACAGAGAAATCAAAGCTGAGAACAGAGTATTACTAGTCATATCAAACACAAAGATGTTACCTCAAAGAACCATAGTAAAACAAAGCAAGTATTTGATGATTCTCCATGTAAACTTTGTGGCTAATAGTGTAAATCAAGCTCTTGTTTCTTCATATACATACAGCACTACAAAGATGTTACCTGGAAGATGAGTCTTTTCTTGTTAAGAATCAAAACCAGAGTAAACACCACTCTCTCTCAACTGCCTCTTCTCTTCTTCAACGTAGTTCTTCCCTCTACTCGCTTGCCCCAAATCTCTCTTCTTCTTCTCCTTCTGTGAAAAAGAAAGACTCTTCCTATCACTTCTTAGCTGCGCATTCGCAATAGTCTCCCCACCTGCAACCGCAGCTCTAGTAGCTTCTCGTTCTCGAAAACTCTCTTTCACTTCCTCTGCTCTTGCTTTATCCTTCCCCGTAGCCCACGACCAATCCGCTTTCTCCACAGGAGGAGGAAGATCTGGAAGACCAACGGCTTTGTAACCGTGCTGCTGCAGAGATTCATAGTCAAAAGCTTTCTTCTCCTTCTTCCCAAACCTCGCTGCATATAACAAGACAGAGTTACATAAGATATCTCACAATATTGAAAATCTTCTTTCTTTTTTACGGCCTTATATACAAAGGGCAGGGACGTAGTTAACACCAAGGGTTCTACCTATTGTCTTCTTGCTCTTTCTCTTCTTCTTCTTTCCAGTTTCTGTATTATCCGCGTTAGAGTCAGAAGATGATGATTCCTCAGATGAGTCTTCTTCTTCATCATCATCATCATCATCACCCCATCTCATCATACATTTCTTCATGGTACAAAACGTTACAACTCTGACAAAGAATCAAATCTTCATTTTAGTTCCAATTTAACAAACAAGCTTAGTTTCTTACAAGACAAAGCTAGAAAGATATATGGTCACAGAGATCAAAATACGTATAAAGTTCCAATCTTTGTAATCTATTTGAGAAACCCAGTAAAATTGAAAAAAAAAAGAGAGCTTTAAAGCCTAAATTGAATTGGAGGTCCATGAAAGATGCCAATAGAGTATAGTCTGTACCTTGTGATGATTCGCGGCGGAGACCACAACGGCGAATCGAGAGAGGAGCGGAAATGGTTTAGAGACTTGGGTAATGAAGCACCGGCTAAGATAAATAGAAACTATACAAAATTTTGAAGTGGCCCAAAATGTTTAGTTTTGTTACAATTTAGTCCTATTTTGTTACGTTCATAAAATTCAATCGGCTTTGAAATTGGATTCATGTGCATAGGAGCCAATTGCTTGGAAAATAAATAAGAGCTAGCAGATAATCTCACTGTCAGTTACTTAACCACTCAACTATCATCACCACCTTCGATAATTATTGAGTTCACACATTTGTGGGGTATATTCAGTTTAAAACGACAAAAACTCTGTTAGATTCCCAACTTCATTGGGAAAAAAATGTATTATACTTGATCAATTGTATTAGACTATATCTAGCACACAAACTAAATATATTGAGTCGTTATACAAGTAATTCATAACACAAATACTACAAAGCTATAACTAAAGTAATGAATTACTTATGATATACCGAACACTTTAAGTTTCACTATGATAAAAAAAAACAATCAATTTTAAAAGGATAAAATGATGCTAACTGGATATTAGATTTTAAAAATTCATAATCCCCGAGTGGATAAGTTTTTACACTAGAAGGAAAACAATATCGTAGAAATCTACCAAACAAACAAACAGCGTTAGCAAGATCCACTATATAATATGAGTTTATAGCACTAGACAAAGCTGCCTAAGAAGTTGAAACGGTTTGAAATTTTTTGGAAGATATTTCTATATGAGATAAACTTGTGCCAGCTATACAAGTACATTGTGATAGTCAATTGGTGATAGTTCGGGCTCAGAATAATCTCTACAACGGTAAATCTCATCACACCAGAATAAAACCATTAAACAACCAATATGAAATGGTGTAATCACAATATACTACATCAAATCGGCTGACAACCTAGCAGATCCATTAACTAAATGTTTGCCACGAGACATTATTGCTAAATCACCAAAAGGAATGGGTTTATATCCTCTATCAAATGAAAATGCTCGGTGGCAACCCTGCTTATCAATGATTAGAGATCCCAAGATGTAGGTTAAAATGGAAAACATAATCTATCAAGAGTACTTTGAGACTATTGTCTCTTCCCATTTCATGAGATGATAAAGTGTTAGAAAAAGATAAGCATTAGCTTTTAATAATTTTGTGGCTTTGAAAGCAGATTATTACTTAATACTCTTCATGGTCAATCACCTAATGACTATGAAGTGAGGCAGTTTCGAAGAAAAAGAAAGTAATGATATATTATCTAAGTTCACCCATGGAAACCATGACAAGTTCACTACAAGATTATAAGTATTGTTAGAAGTTCGCGGTAGCACGAATTTACCAACTACTACCAAAATTTCCAAAATCATATCACATCTCTAGCGTAGCACTAAATTCGCGCTAAAAAATATTTTTATTAAGCGGGAAGGCAAAAATTACTACTACAGCTGAAATTTTATTTTGGAGCCAACACTTAGTCAATTTTTTGGGGTTCCCTTTACTCTTACCAAGAAAAAAACAACAATTCACTTTTCATTAGAGTTCTTATCTCTTCGATAAAAAATAGAGTTCTTATCTCTTGCAGTCTCTGTCCTTGCTCAATCTCGAGCTCCGACCACCACTTTGTGGTCTCCAATCACCCGCAATCGAACATGGTGGAACCTCTTGTCCACTCTCGAGCCTCACTGCCGTGTCTATTTTCATCAATCCATTGTGCTCTGCTTCACACCGCAATAGTCTCGCTGTCGTTTGTAACGTTGGAGCTCTCATCCATCGCTGAGTCTGTGACCGAACCACAACACGATAACACCTGCTCCAAACAATCTTCTCTGGCGCGTTCTTGCTTCACCACTGGCATCTCCATCTTGTCTCATTCTCGTCGTCATCTTAATCATGCCTCACCGTCGAAATCAAAGTGGAGAAGAGCAACAATGGCGTTTCGACAAAAGGTTTGGCTTTTTAAAATTTTTAGTTGTAGGAAAGTTCAGAGCTTGAGATGTTTCATTTTCGAAAGTTGATTCATGGTTCTTGTTGTCTCTGTGCGTTTTCAATCATTATAGGACTTACACTTCGAAATCGATTTTGTGTTTAAGTCTCTGTGTTTTTATTTCTTCTTTTACTTTGTCTCTTTGCGTGAATTTATGAATGAAATCATAGAGCAACACTGCCTCTGTTTTGTTTCATCTCTTTGCGTGAATCTATGAATGATATCGTCGATTTTTTGTTCAAGAACTTGATTAAATATCCCACTTGCTTACAGGTGCTGCTACCAAGTATTGGGCATTGGAAGATGGTACTAACTTTGTCGCTATGGCCAAGAGAATAAGTAAGTACAAATATATGTGTTATCTTTGCTCATTTTTATGTATTGAGAGAGTTATTGATTTTTATTCTAAAACTATAGTGAGAGCCAACTTTGAGTTTTTGAAGAAACTTGGAGTTGATTGGTAGTGTTTCTACACTTGAGATGTTTGCTTTGAACATCCTTTTCTCAAACATGAATTGGGCATTTTTCTCACTTGATTGTATTCACACACAAAGAATGTCCTTCTTCATATTACAACTGGTAAGGAGATCAAAGCACATATATGGGACACATCATGTCAAAAACGTTTCAAAGCAGTCACTTATGCGTATTACAAAGGTGCTGTTGGAGCTCTTCTTGTTTACGACATTAATAGACAACAGACTTTTCAGAGCATGGTAGATGACTTAACGAGCTGCACAGTGAGTAACATCACACACAAATACTCATCTCTCTTTCTTTTCTTATACTAAATAATCTCATCTCTTAATGCAAATGTTGCACCACAATCGGACATGAACGTTGTGACGTTCTTCTACTTGGTGGTCATTGGTTACTTTATTCTGACTACAATTTGGTGACTTACTTGTATCGGAGGAGTTTTGTTTCTATTACTAGAAAGCACTGAAACTCCTTTTCTGATATATATGCCTTTGTTGTGTTTTACTTGTTTCTTGACAGGTGGTGTTACCCATATCAAAAGAGAAGTTTGGGGTTGCATCAGTTGTAGTTGTTGGTTATAGATGTTTTCTCAGTCTACATAAAACGTAGGATCGTTCAAGACACATCATTCTCACCTCATAGTAAAGTAAATCCGAAATATATTAACTATGAATGGTTCAAAGCTTAAAACTGCCACCAACTCACACACAATGAATTTTTTGCAAACACTCTTGGTAAATATGTCTGTTTAGTCATGATTAGTATAAGTATAATAATTAGATTCTATATAGTCTGCATTTTTCTACATATGTTTAGATTTACTTCTATTCATGTTTGGATTGTTGGAACTCTGTTTTTGGACAAAATGAAGAGGTTAAATTTTTCAACTTTTGTAATGGCTTTTTCGACCAAACTGGTGGTCTTCATGGCTGGATAAATATCTCGTTGGAAAGCTTACAATGAGCACTAAATCTAGTGTATTCAAATGTCAAAAAAAAAGTTAAATTGAATGAGAAATGAAGTTGGTATGTTCGTGTGAACAAATCTGTGAAATTTTTGTTAATTGTTAAACTCAACAAAAGTCTCACATCGGGGAGCCAACACAGTTTTTTATAGTATATATATGTTCGCGCATATATCAAGGCTCAAGTCTTGGAGTTGAGAACCCCCCCCCCCCACCCCCGTGAGGGACCCCACGTGCACTGCCACCGTCCGGTTTAGGTTTGGGCCACATGCTCCATAAAATATTTTTGAGCCAAATTATTTTCAGTTTTTTTTGCTCATTTACAAGCCAAAAACATCATGCAATTCATTTCTAAACGAATAGTAGTTCGTCTTGAAACAACATGCATTTTATTTGTTCGCATGTTAGATTCGGGTTTATTATGAGATTCCAACTTAAAACCAACTCGTGATAAGTGGATTTTCCCTAACTCTTTATTTATTACTTAGAGTCCTATTAAATTTCTAATGTGGGATACTTATCCCTAATACTCCTCTCTCCTCGAGATGATGGCTCGTATCGGCCAAAAAATTTGGAAATTTAGGATATTTTTATTCGGTCGAGCGAGTCAAATACGACAGTTATACTCACTCGGAGAGTTAAGTAAAACTTTTATATCCAGTCGGGTAGGGTTATATTAATTAGGGGTTTAGGGTATTTAGGATATGGACTCTGATACCATGTTAGATTCGGGTTTGTCATGGGCTTCCAACTTAAAACCAATTGACGATTAGTAGATTGGCCCTAATACTTTATATGTTACTTAATGTCCCATTGAATTTTTGAAGTGGGATACGCAGCTCTAATACGCCTAAGTTATATTTAAATGATAAGAATGAGAATTTTGGGGAGGAAGTTTCCTAACACCAACCTCCCAAAACTTTTATGTGATCTCCGCTAACTTGCGCACATGAAGCAATTGTTATGGAAAGTAGTTATCCTCCTTTAAATAAACGTTTCTCCTTATTCTTCTTCGATAACACTTACATCAAAAAATCAACGGTAGAAAAATCTCATAGAAGTTTGAGAGTGTTTCATGGATGAATCAGAGACTTTCACGAGTGATATATAAATTCTTTTCCACGTGTTTTTATGATGGTACTCGTTATTCGCTAAGTCATGTCTCACTACAAAACAAATATCTAATCTATTAAAATAGAATTCTACTTTTTATCTACTTACAAATAGTCTAGGTTGTACTATTACATTTAACTAGCCTTCCTATTATTTTTACTTTTACTAACTTAATTATTATTAAATATATACACTAGGCTGAAATTAAGGAAATAAATAACTATTCTATTGTTTTCAAAAAAATAATCAATTCAGTTTATATTAACATTAAATTTGAATAACTAATTAATTATATTTTATTTATTAATATAAAAAAGAATTATATATCTTATAGATAGATTATTAAAATTATATATATACACATATATATATATATGCATATTTGATAAAATAAACATTAATAATTAGTTACTATGAATATTTAATGATATAATGAAACATATTATTATTGACTATTCCAACAAACATGTAAAATCTTTATCAAAAATAAAAATAATTGAAAAATATAAAACACATTTTAAGTTAGGCTTGGACCTTGGAATACGTGTTATATATTTTGAATTTTGGTTCTAATTTATATTATATCCTACGTCTCATTCTCATAAATTTGTAAGTATGTATCGGATTCAGATATAAAGTATTGGTTTTGGTTCTAATTTGTACCACATCCTAAAATTCATAAAGTAACTATATATCATTCATATTTGGGTTATATTGGTTCGGTTTAGATATATCCAAAGTTAAATCCAAAATTTAAAAGCAAAACATAAGAAGTAAATAATTATTTATATAAAATTGAATATTTAAAGTACTTATTTAAAACTTAATACTTATTTTTAGATATCATTTCAAAAATATATAATTGAATATTTTAAGTACATATTTATATTTTTTATTATGTAGACATTCAAACCGGTTTTTTGAATTTGTTCGAAATTTATTATGTAGACAGATGCTAAAACAGTTTCACATTTAAATATCTTGTAATTATCTTAACTCAACTTTCTTCTTCCACATGAATTCATGAACAATCTCCCACATTAATTTATTCTTGTGTTTCGCTATATTCAGTCTCATCGGCTTTTAATTTGCATGTTTTTAGACTCTTTTGTATTGTTCCTAGGCCTGGGCATTTTAACCTGAACCCGAAGACCTGACCCGGATCCGGTCTGAAAATATCCGACCTGAACCCGAACCAAAAGTTTACAAGTACCTTTTGGGTCTAAATTTCTTTTATCCGAATAGACCCGGACCTGAAGAGAACCGACCCGAATAGACTCGAACCCGAAAAAACCCGATCCGAATAGACCCGACAAGAACCGATTTGTACCCGACTTAAAAACATGTATATTAAAACTATGGTTTTTTGTGTTATGTTATATATATATATATATATATATATATATATATATATATATTATTTAGTTGAAATGTCTTTTGTTAACAATATTTATTATTATTTTGTAATATTTTTAAGTAATATGAAGTTTTAAAATATAAAATTTAGAGTTTAAAATGATTTATGTTAATTATTAATAGTTTAATTTAAGCTATTTTATAAATATTTAGATATATATGACAAATATTAATTAAATTTGAGTGAGTCTGGGTATGCCATGTATTTTTTAGATTCTAAATATCTGAACCCGATCCGGACCCGATATGGACCCGAAAAATTACGGGTATTTTACAGGTACTAAAATTATAGACCCGAACCGACCCGGACCCGACAAGATCCGACCCGGAACCGACCCGAAAAATTACAGGTACCTATATGGATCTAAATTTTCAGGACCCGAAAGACCCGGACCCGACAGGACCCGACCCAAACCCGACCCGAGGACCCGGATGCCCAGGCCTAATTGTTCCTTTGTAGAAGTTGATACAGAAGCTTTTGGCTTCCCTTGAGATGGTTTGGTGAAAATAGTTACACTAAATGAACTGAGAATATCTCCCGCTGAGACTCCAATTTTAGTTTAGGATAGTACAACAGTAGTTTACATGGCCACCAATCATGTAGTCCATGAGATTGCCACTTTGTTCGTGAACAGCTAGACAAAGGATTCTCAAAACGCGACATGTTTGAATTAAAGATCAAGTGGGGGACATACTAAACATTTGTTCCCTAGTCAATTTGAAACTAAGCCTAGGCATTTTCACTCAAATCCAAAGCCTTGACCTTAATCCAAACCGAAACTATCAAAATTGCATCCAAACCGATATACGAAAATATCTAAATGAGACTTAAGAGCTTGATACTTTCGGGTTCAGGTACAATCTGAACCGAAATCAAAACTAGGATTCAAAGATGACGAAAATTAGTTAAATATGTTAAATTTTAATATATATATATATATAATAGTAATTTAGATATTTTCTAAAATTTTAAAGATTTTTTAGTTTATTTTATTTTTTATTTTGAATACTTTTAGTTAATTTAGGTAGTTTAACTAGATTTTAATTAGATTTTATTGTAATTTATATATTTTGATTTTTTTAAGGTTTTTTAATGTTTTAGGTAATTTTAGACGCTAATTATAATTTGAACCGAACCAAATTTAGAAAGAACTGAACTGAATCTAGAGGGAAATGAACTGAGCTGAACTCTACTCAAAAATTAGTAAAAACCAAATAGAATTTATGAGCATATTCCCATAAATATGAATCAACCAAATAGAATTTGACGGACCCTGAACGCGCAAGCCAAATTTGAAAATCCTAGATGAACCGACATAACGTTTTGGGAAGCTCATCTCAGAGGGAGAGACTAGTTGAGTGTGGTTGGTTGAACTATGGTTAAATCGATTCTTAGATGTCTCTCTCATGCTTATATAAGGTATAAATATTTTTTTAAATAATCAAACCGATTTCTAGATTTCATTTGTTTATAAGTATTAAATTGCTTTGTATTTTGTATTTATGAGAAGTAAAATATAAATACAGAGTAATATATTTTACTAATCAAGAGCAATGTTATGTATTTTTATAATAACTTTATTTATCATATGACTAGAAGGATATGATTTGTGAAATCTACTTGTCAATCATATCGTGATGATTAAAAAGAAAGTATATACGGCAGATATATCATCTAGATGAATTATTTCAATGAACTTATGTTTGTTTTTTTCATCTTCGTCTAAATGAATATAGTAAATAAAGTACTAATAAATCTTTGTTTAGATTTAATCATATTTAAATATAGAGAGTCCAAATACCAGTGGTGAAGATTGATGGCTAAAACGAAAGAAACAAAACAACGTAAATAGACGGTTAAATCAAATCAAAGTGAGTACTTATCTCTGTATTTAAATCCAAAGATAAGAATATAAATCCCAGAAAGTAAAAGACATTATTGAAGTCGAGGAAACAGAGCAAAAACTAGAGAGGGAAAGGAATGTACAATCATCATCATGATTAAGCAGAGATGATTAGGAGGCAGATCCAAAAGTGTTCTCTCCACTGTATGTCATGTAGAGAAACCCATCTTCGTCTTTGTGTTCTTCATAGATTGCAGACATCAATGCCGCTATTCAGACAAGAGAAAACAAATCAAGACACGAATCAAAGAAGTTGGAAACTTCAAATTTTATAATTACCAGTTGGGGGTAACGTGTTCTTGACAAAGACAAAGATTGCTTTCTCGGCTCCAAGCTTGATTCTTTTCCTCACAACGTACACGAATTGCCCAACGGTTAGATCAGCTGGTACAAGATACCTAAGACAAGAAAACAACATCATACTTTAGATGTAACTAACTAGCTTTTCGCATTACCAAAATGCTAATATGATGAACTCATCAAGATTAGAATCATTAGGAAAGACTCACTTCTTCTTGTCAATGTCAGGAACATCACTCTGTCCAGCTTTCTCCACAATCACCTGTAATTCAGTTTCTGATTAGAACAAAAAATATTGTCTGGTAAGAACAGAGAAAAGTTATAAAAAAAGAAACATACGGGAACTCTGTCTTGGTATTTCTCTCTGATGCGAGTAGATTCAGCAATTCTTATCTCTGTTATTCCCAAAAAAAAAAAAAATCATTAAAACACAGAAACATCCTTAAAGGTTCGGCACTAATAAGGTAATTTGATTCAAACACAAGCGTATAAACTAGCATCAAAGATCATATCAGAACCAAACAAAGTCTTGAATCAGACTAATCTAAAACAGAATCATAAACACATACTAAAGAAGCAGGCAAGGCAACGGAACTAACCAAGAGGATTAGAGAGCTTGAATGAGTTCTTGGCCATGGCGATTAGATCAGTACCTGCGATCATCAAGAAAGAACAAAACTTTAGCCAAATCGGGACAAAACCCAGAACACAAAAAGATGTAAATTGATCGAACAGAGGCGAGATCAAAACGAACCGTGAGGAGCTAGGGTTTGATTAACGAAGTATTAAAAAGAAAGGGAATCGATTTGATGATGGTATTTATTAGGGCTTTAGTGACGGTTTCCTACACGGCACTGAAACCTTGTCAATTGGTTTAATTTTTGTTTTTAAGATATTTAATTAATTGCCTTCCAAGGATTATTACGACGCTTGTCTTACGTCAACACGGGCATACGACGTCAGTTTGTTGTATTGTGGGCTTTTTAATGGGCCTTTAATTATGTTTGGATCCTTGTTGTGTGTTTGGAGTTTATATCGTGAATATGTGGTATTTAATTCAATGTGGTTGACCAGCATTATTTCCGGTAGCAATTGATTGGACAAAACTTTTAAATAGACATTTTGAATTTTTTTGCTAAAATAAATATTTTGTATTTAAAACTTTACTTCCATAACTCCATCCGTAATTCCAAATCCTAAACGTAATTAGTTAACCCAAAAAATATAAACATATATTTACACAATTTAATAAAGTTTATTTTGGTTATTTTTTCCTTCAATTTTATTTTAGTGATAAACTTTTTTTTAAGTTTATCGTAGGGTATTCCTCACATTGATTTCTACTTAAAGATTTTTATAATTCAGATAAGTTATTTAAAATAGATGTTAGTTTACAATGAAATTGACACAATACCAAAAGTATACAAATGCATGACAAAAATTGTTGAAGTTAAACCATTTTCTGGCGTATTCTTTACATATCTACATAACAAAAGATAGTTTTCTTTATTGTTGTCAAAAAAAGAGAGATAGTTTCAACATTTTACCGTAAAGAAAAGTCTTAACTCCAGTCCAATGTTAACAAGAAGCCAAGCAAGTCTAAACCTAACCATCACTACTAATCGATTTGTCTGTCTCATAGCAAAAGACAGATATATTACTTTGACCAACTTGAGATCCTCAGGATTCTAAGCTTGCACATAAACTTATGGTAATTTACAGATCAGCCTCTAAAACTCTTCTGTCTTTTTCGATACGAGGACCGTGCCTGAGCTCATTGATGGGCCCTTACATAAAACGGGTTTCCAATTTTTTTTTAAAGTTTTTTCCTATTAACTATATATAAAAATGCATAAACAGTGTTTTTATAGAGTAAATAATTTGTTGAAAAAGTAAAAAAAATATCATTTGTTTATTTTTCATTTTGATTATTATTTTGTTTTTATAATACTATATTTTATGAAAACAAAGTTAAGATTTTTTTTTGGAATAGAGCCCCCATTAACTCAGGCTCAGATTTGTTCGGTACCACTGACTATCTGAGCTTTACATAAAAAGTAAATATATTTTGGGCTTTTGGATATATTTATGACTTTAAAGTTTTATATGAATTCGAATTTATCAGCTTGACAGCTTGTGTTCACCAGCTGCCAAGTTTGCAGAGGAGTATTAAAACAAAATGTATGATAGGGTTGGACACTTTACCCGATACCCGAAGCCGCATCCAAACTCGATCCGAAAAAACTGAATCGAAATCCGAACCGAAGTAGCAAAATACCCGAATGAAAATTGAATTAGGAGACATTGGATATCCGAACCCGAACGGATAATATTTGAATCCGAATGGATATCCGAAGATAACCGAACATATGTATACTTATCTTATATTTCTAGTTTACATCTCTCAATTTATTTAAAATATCTATATATTGATGTTATGCATACTTTAAAATCATATAATATACATATAATTACGAATAAAATGATTTGATACTTACTTCAAATGTATGCCAAACTTTTTGTTTCATGCATTAACAAAAGTTATATATATAATTTAAAAACAATAACCAAATTAGTTTCTTTTTATTTTTGAATCTTATCTCCAAATCTATTAATCGTTCAATCTATTAAAAATAAAAAATCAGTTAAGTGAAATTTATATTTTAATATACAAGATACTTGAGAAATGAATTTTTTTTTTCAAAATGTAAATATCCGAAAATCCGACCCGCAATAACCGAACCCGAACTAAAAATACCCGAACCCGACCCGAAGTACAAAAATACCCGAACGGGTTCTATAACTCTATACCAAAATATCCAAAAATCCGAAATACCCGATCCGAACCCGAACGGGTATCCGAACGCGCATCCCTAGTGTATGAGGTAAAGAAGAAACTCAATGCGATATCCAGAAACCTGAAGAAATGTCAACAAACTCAAGAGTTTAAGGTATTCTTTGTATCTGGTTTTGTATAAATGTAGTTGTTATGTGATTGAGTCTTGTAATCTTGGTTGTCACTAAGAGACACCTTCTTCTAAGGTCATGATTGGTTTTATCGGGAGTTGTGGTTGTTGATGTTTTGTAAAATCATTAAAACACTATAAATCGTTTCAAGCTGCTATTAAACCTCTAAAATTCAAAATCTGGTTCGAGCTAACGTTTGCAGTTACAACAGGTTGTGGGAGAGTAAAAGAATTATTTTTTTCTAAAAATACTATATAAATATAAAAATAAAAATATTCAATTAAAAAATTAAATTGAAATAGTAGAAATACCAATATATATATATATATATAAATATATATTATTTATAAAAATTTAAACAAAAAAAATTTCTATAGTTTCTAAAAAATTAATAGTATAATTTTATAAATATAGTTTATATTTATTATATTAATAAAATTTTAATATTTTTATAATTCTATAAAATTTAAATATTTTTAATTTATTATTTAACCACTGCTGCAGTTAGTAGTTAACCAGTCATAAGTATCTCGCAAACGTAATAATTTTCAACCGTTGTACCAGTCATCCAAATCTCTTAATAACGCTTAAAACCACAACCACATATATCTGCAAAAGCCCGCAACCGCAACCCCTGATGTTTCACCAATCATGCCATATACCCTATTATGAGATCAATCGAATATTCAATTTTTGGTGATAAATCACAAGATTTTTTTTCTTTTATCTATCTTATTAATAGAGAAGTACAAATAACCCTAAATGTCCCACTTAATTAGAAGTAAATGGCATGGAAATAAACAAGAAGTCTAACATTAAGTAGTCTTTGTCTCTTTCTATTTTATTAAATCATTTCCTAAATTAATTACTCCTTCCTTATCATTTTACTTGGTGTTTAAATTTTTTTATCTGTTTCAAAATAAGTGATGTTCTCTTTATTGTAGACAAAATTTAATGTTGTTTAAGACTTCTGACCAATTACAAAATACTAATATTTTTCTTATTAGTTGAAGTAATTTTATTTAATGATTTTTTATGTAACCAAGACAAATTGTATAGAATTCTGCGTTTTTTAATCTATGCGCATTAACCTTAAACACCAAGTAAAATGAAACAGTGGAGTATAAAATGAAATAACTACTTAATTATACTCTAATGCACTAATAAACTACATAATCCTGACTTTTAGAATTTATTATTTTGGTCAAATTAAACAACCATATAAAATAAATATAATATGATAAATGTTTGTACAAACAAAAAATTAATACGATAAATTTCGTACAAGCAAAAATTTAAAATTGAATACAAAGACAAATAATTTATTATAAATTTAATATGATAAATTTTGAAGAGCATAAAATACATAAAACTAGATTTTAAATAATATATATGGTAATTTTATTAGATATTATTATCAAATTTGGGTCCATACAAAAAATAAAATACATGTGCGAATGCACTGTCATATTTAAAAAATCTGGGTGAAAGAATTGATAGTTTACATGAAAATAGTTGTATATTAAATAAGAGTTTACATGACAATAAGTGTATATTAAACAATTGATATTAAATAATAGTTTAATATGATATTTTTAACACAATTATTTTATAGTTTATATTGCGTAATTTTATTTTATCTTTTGTCAACTTGATCTTTGAAAATGGGTGTTGACAAAAAAAAATTACAACATAAACTATAAAATTATTGTGTTAAAAATTTCATATCAAAATATTTTTTAATACATATAAATTTTGAAAATATACATTATCACTTTACAAAATATATTTATTTATAAGAAAGTAAAAAAAAATCATCCGCACAGGTGCACAAATCTTCAAGTTTCTAAATAAAATTTTATAATTTATTGTTGTTTTCTATCCTTATTAATTATTTGAGCATGAATAAGCTTGTCTTTGATTCAACTCATATACTACTATCTTTTATCTATCTTATTAAAAGAGAAGTACAAATAAAAAATAATCCTAAAATTTACCACTTAATTACAAGTATATGCCATGGAAATAAATAAGAAGTCTAACATTAAGAATTTTTTGTCTCTTTCTATTTTATTAAATCATTTTCTAAATTAATTACTCCCCCTGTATCATTTTACTTAGTGTTTTAAGTTCTTTTTTGTTTCATAATAACCGAGGGTCTCGTTATTTTAGACAAAAGTAAATATTGTTAAAATTTGTGAGTAATTACAAAATACTATATATATTTCTTATTGGTTGAAGTAGTTTTATTTAATAATTTTTTTATGTAACTAAGATAAATTGTATAGAATTTTGCATTTTCTTAATTTATGTGCATTAACTTTAAACACCAAGTAAAATGCAACAGAGGGAGCATAAAATGAAATAACTATTTAATTACACTTAATAAACTACATAATTCTGAATTTTAAAAAAATTATTATTTTTGTAAAATTAAGCAACCTATAACATAAATATAATATGATAAATATTTGTAAAAAAAATTAATACGATAAATTTAGTACAAAAAAAATTTAAAATTGAAAAAAAAATACAGATTATTTATTATAAATTTAATATGATAAATGTTAAAGTATGAAATATATAGCGCTAGATTTTAAATATTATATAAGATAATTTTATTATATATTATCATCAAATTTTGATCCATAAAAAAAATACAGTGCGAATGCGATATCACATTTAAAAATGTGGGTGAAAAAATTGATAGTTTACAAGACATAGTTGTTTATTAAATAATAGTTTACAAGAAAATAATTATATATTAAACAGTTGATATTAAATAATAGTTTAATATGACATTTTTAACACAATAATTGTATAGTTTATATTTCGTAATATTTTTTGTCAACTTGATCTTTGAAATGGGTGTTGACAAAAAGAAATTACGCAATATAAACTATACAATTATTATGTTAAAAATGTCATATTAAACTATTTCTTAATAGATGTAAATTTTTAAAATATACATTCACAAATATAAAATATATTTATTTATAAGAAAGAAAAAACAAATATTCGCACGGGTGCACGGATCGAGGTTCAGGTTTCCAAATAAAGCTTTATAAGTTATTGTTGTTTTCTATCCTTATTAATTATTTGAGCATGAATAAGCATGTCTTTGATTCAACTCATATATACTACAATTTTTTTCTTACACCAAAAACGCTCAACTTTGAGTTTTACTGGGAGCATTTATAGCTTAAGATTTTTTGATGTAAAATTAAAATTATATCTTTTTTGAGGTGGCTGCAGACTCTAGCAATACATGCTTTCGGTTGTGAATTTGAAAAAAAAAATATTTATTTATAAAAAATAAAACAAAATGTTAATGGTTAATGTATTTTGATAAGCCAAAAACAGAAAAAGAACGAAAAAGAATTTTTACCTTTCAAAATCGAGTAGAAAAATAGTGTTGCGAAGAATTATGACTGAAAAATATACAACATTCACCGATCAAGTTTATTACGATGATTTAAATACAAATTTATTTTGTATTTTGGAAGCTCAAAAATTCATAATAACGATGTCTACATAGAAGAATAAAATCACATGTTCGAGCCCTTTTTACAAAGTGATCGGCATTTACATTTAAGATATATGATTTTTTAAAAACTAGATTGGCCATTCTTTTAATCTTCTTCTTAAATCAATTTGATCAGCTAGAGACAATAATGCTTCAAGGTGTAAAAATGGTTTACAAAATGGGCACAGATAGCCCAAGTCTTAAGAAGAGTGCTGGGAGATACTGGAATTAAAGATGATTAGTGGATTCATCTTCAGGTCGTATTTCTGCTATTAAGACTATATAAAATGGTTTCAAAATTCAACCACCACTATTTCATCATTTTAACATTTCACCTTATATTTTTTTTTCATCATATTATTTAACACACATTAGAGTTTAATCTGCACAATCGCACAAATATTTGTTTAATAGAATAAACATGCGTCCATGTGGATGTTTTAGATTTATAATGTATAGCTTTTATAATAGATCAAAGTTTTTTAATTGTCTACAGTTTGTTTAATAGAATAAATATGCGTCCGTGTGATTGCTCATATTACATTTGGATATAAAATCAACTAAAATGATATGTTATTTAAGATATTCGTCAATTAATATTTTTAACTATAATAACCTTTTTGTATTTATTTATAAATTAAAACACCAATTATTGTATATATGTATATTAATAAATATATCTTTCCAAAATAAAATGTATTTATGTTTTAATAAGATAGATATATAGATTTGTCTCTAAATTTTTGTTATGCCAAATAAATCTACTTCTACGTTTATTTTTGAAGAAATATTAAATTAAAATTTATTTTATGTATTCTTATATTGTGAATATATATGTATGTGAATTATATTAATCATCAAATAATTTAACATATATTTGGAAAATAAATTTATATTTTTTAACAAAAAATTATAGTTTATATATTATATGTAAAATGAAATAATAATATGCATGAATATATAACATCTAAAGTTTGTAGTCACATTTTAAATAAACTTTTTTAATTTATTATAAATTTTGGTTACATAATAATCTGGTTAGAGGATAATTGTAATTTTAGTAAGTTAGTTAGAAAATAATCTAATAAAATAAATAATTGTTGGTTAATTAATTAAGTTTGATAAATTTTTATAAAAAAATAATTAATTAACTAATAGTTATTAATTCAGTAGCGCAAGTTTGTAAATATTAAAGTGATGTTAGGATTAATATCAAAAGATACGTCAGTTTTAATAGTACAAATTCAACTTTTACACATTACAATAATTTTGAATAAAATTCAACCCTTTACTAATCATTAACTATTTTTTATATTCAAATTAAATAAACCTAATATCTATTTAGAGAGAATTCAAAATGATAAATATATGTATAAGAATGAAGATAAATTATTGAAATTATAATAAGACTATTGGTTTAAAAGAATATCAAAATATCAAAATTCTTTAGAAAGTTATATTTGTTTTCTATCTCCACTTTTTTTATTCAACACCAAATAATTTATGGTATCAAATTTTATTTTCAATATCTTCATTTGTAACGATTCAACTATTAAATTTTTTATCCAACACTCCAATTGTATATAGTGAAAAAACAAAATCTTGTACTTTCCAACACTATACACTAAAAAAACGTTTCTTATTAATGGATTCATCTTCAGCTCACTTTTCTACTATTAAAACAAAATCTTTAGTACTTTCAACAATATATAATCAAAGCATTTTTTTTTCATTCCAACTGTTTGATGTTTTCTCATTACATTATTATTCATCGGACTGTTCATCTATGGTACGTGTCCATCGCTTTTTGTTATACAAATCATTCACCGCTAATATTTAAATCTATTACTTTAGTTTCCAATGAAACAAAAAGTATTCTAAAGACGTCACAAGAAAATCATGCATTCAATCTTTAAAAGTATGCCTTACAAAACATACCAGGTGAACATTGGGATAGTCAATCGGTTTGGGTTTAGGGTCAATTTGGATTGAGTACAAATCTAGTTTCATTGGGATATTATAAAGTTCGATTTGGTGTCGTTCAGTTTTATTCAAATTTGGTTTAGATATTTTAACACTGAAAACCTTGTTGAACTCGTTTCAATTTTGGATTCCATTATAGATCAGGTTTGAGTTATCCAATTATTTCTATATGACTTGAAAAATAAATAATTAAGTTTACAAACTTAAAAAAAAAAGAACAATTTACATTGACAAAAACTTGTGGTATAATTAAAAAGTGGATGTTAAAAAAATATAAATAAACTAAAACTAACAACTAACAACTCTATAAAAAGAGGAAATATCACTTAAACTTACAAAAATAAAATAGTTTTGAAAGAAACTTTAATTTCAATTTTCAGAAAATAAATTTTAAATAATTGAGTAATTATAAAAAAATATATGTTAAACTAAATATTGAAACTAAATTTTAACGTTATAAATACTTATTAGGTACTTATACGTGATTGAGTTTGTATTTGGTATAAAGCTTTTTGGGGTTTCTGAAAACTTTTATTTTCTTTTAGATATTTGTTTGGATTCGGATTCGATTCAGCTCAAAAACCAAAATACCATAGAATAAAATCCACTCGGATATTATGTCGGGTTCACTTCTAGACGGATTTATCTTTTATCGGATTAGATCGGTTTAAATTTTCAAGTTTGGTTTTTAGCCCACCCCTAAAACATATTATTTTTTATATAATAATTTAAATTTTTGATTGATTGTTTTGGTTGTCAACGTTTTCAGATCACAAACTTAAACGCAATATTTTTAGGTTTTTGCATGAAATAGACAGTCCATTTAACCGGTTTTAGTCCTGAATTTTGCCCAATGAATAATAATTTGATAATAGATCTATCAAGCATCAAAAGCATAAACTACCAAAGAACTTGTCCGTTCTATATATGCTTTACTAGTGACAGCCCTTTATCCAAACAATCCAATGTAAATTAAAACATATCTTCAATTTATAACATTAATAATAAAAGGCAAAAACTTTCACCAAAAATGGTGAAGATCTCAAAGAGGTTCCAACTAAAGGACATGCTTTTGTAGCTATGCTCTAATCTTAGATAATAAAAACTTCAAAGAGAAACCCAAAATAAACAACAGAAGAAAATAAAAGGGGCCCTGCATGGGGATGACAAGTCATCATCACCACTATGATACTTATCTACTCTAAATAACACACTGAAACACAATAATAATTAAACAACAAAAGAGCCTCTTGGTTTAGTGATCCCCACATGATGATGACGACAATGACATTGATAATGATGATGATGTGGATGCCATGTAGTTGAGAGTTTTCATGGTGATAATGTTAACAAGGGTTATGGAATTCATGATCGATGCACATGGATGATGATGATGAGATAATATATTTTACTTACTCCAAGAATCCAGTTTTTGTCAAAACTGCATTTCTCATTTTGCTTAGATCTCTTCCTTTGAGTGTTCTTCCAACTCCTTCGCACATAGAGAAAGATGAGATCTGTGTTTTTGCTAGCTTTCTGGCAACCCATTCATGTGGAGGAACCATGCAACCATCATCATCATCATCATCTTCATCATGAGAATACAAATTATGAGTACTCCTCTCCTTGCTCCTTGCGTTACCATAAACCTTGGACCAATCAGGAACGTTCATAGGTGCAGATGACTGTTTTGCCCCTGAGACCTCCTTGTTTCTATGAATGTTCCATGGTGAAGATGTAAAAGAAGTAGAAGAAGATGGGGAAGAAAAATGAATTTTGGGTACTTTTATTTCATGACCTGAAGTTTTTGTATCTCTCAAGACTGACCACACATCTTCCTCTTGAAACTCATCTTCCTCTTGAAGTTTTTGGCTTCTTTTTGCTAGTGAATCCATAGATCGATAAGGAGAGAGAGATAAATATAGATCAAATCACCAAATAATATTACACAAGTAGAGCCAAGAAAGAAAGTCTTCTTCTACAATTAATGCAAATTTTCTTGCCTTTTAAAGTGTTTTTTGTTTTTGAGTCAAGTGATAATATGTAACAATGCGAAAAAAGAGATCAGCACAAACAACATTAAACCATCTCTCTTTGCTGGCAAATGAAAGAGAAAGACAAGTCATGTATATGTAGAGAGCTTCAAAGAGTACTATATTGTTGTCTCTAAATGCTTCTTAAATGAATTAAATATAGCAATAGATTGCATTACAACATAATTGCCTTTGGTACTATTTTCTACTGAGACCTGCCAAATCATTGCAGAGTCTGATTCATACAATAAGACAAAATAATTTATTGGAAAGGACTGATTTATGTCAAATTATTTATTTTTGAGTTTCTTTTCCGGTAATAATTCAAAATATATTACAAGAAAATAAATATTATCCCAAAACAAGAGGACCAAATTAAATTTTAACTCAAAGTGACTTTAATGATGTTACCTGATTAAGAGTTTTACTGACCATCTTATCCAAAAGAAAAGAGTGAGAGAGAGATGTCACTTCTTGCATTTAATTTTACGTACTATTATACGAATTAATAAAATAATTAATTTTTACAAATTTTTTTATATAAAAATATTATTATCTACACATCTAACAATATTTCAATTAATATAAATTAATAAATTTACCTCGAAAGTCAAAACAACAATTATTTTGTAACAAAAATATTTTTCTAAAAATACACAACTTAATATGAAAAGAAGAGATTAATATATTTGATAATAAGATCTTCGTTTTATTTGCTGTATAAAACTATTGGAAGAGTGTAGTCTGTAATGTAATGCACAAATATACAAACTCCTGTGTTTTCGTTATTCGATCAGTCGTGTGGTTTTTTTCTTATATAAACGTTGGAGAACTGTCATCAAGAGAACCTCCGTCGTAAATTATGTTCTCAAGTTTCAATATAGGTCAAGGTATTAATGTTTTCAGTAAAGGTTGATGAGATAGCCATGTTGCCTAATCTTACCAATTTCTACGAGTGTCTCATGCTCTTTGATTTTACCACATTATAGACGAATCTGAGTTACAATATATTCCTAAATTTCAAGTAGGGCTTGGTAATTGGGATCCAATCAGGTTTAGGTTTTGGTTCGGATTCATTCAAGTTTCAGATTTATGGTTTACGAATTTCAGCCCCTTTCAGATATTAGAAAAAATTAGATAGAATTCGATTTAGATTTAGCCGAATTTGGTTCGGGGTTAGTTACATGTCCAAAATCTGGTTGAGCCGAAATAGTTTCGTTTAGATATTAAACGGGTTACCGGTTCCAAAAATATCGATTTCTTTAATTTTTCAATATATTTGTATATGTGGCTTCCTCAAACTAAATTATTGTTCTTTAAAATAATTTTGGGAGACTCGTGTATCAACCATACGAGACATGTCCTTGAACTATGTGTATCAACATCAAACATATCATGATAAACCAAAATCTTATATGAACAAGAATCATGCATAATGAACATAAAAATAAATTAAAATTAACAACTAGCAACTTTATCAACGTAAGAAACACTATTTGAACTTTAAAAAAACAATAACATTGTTTAAACTTGTAAAGTTATTCATAATTAAAATTTCAAATACAACTATCAAAACATAAAAATATTTAACCAAATACAAAAGAATATATTAAACTAAATATTTGAGTTAATTATTCATAAAATAGATAATTATTTTAGGTACTCAATAAGATCTTAGTGTATTTTGGATACATATTAGGATTGAGATTGGGTTAGGTACAAGTTCTTTTTGGGATTTTGAAAATTTTGGGTTTTTTTTCATATAATCATTTGGGTTCAGGTTCAGATAAACTTCATAACCTCAAATATCGTAAAACAAGATCCATTCGGTATTTATGTTGGGTTCGGATGGGTTCAGATTTAATTTTATCAAGTTGGGTTCAGGTCGTATTTTTTGATTCGGTTTATTTACCCTACCTTAATTTCATGGATTAATTTCCATTTAAGATGTGTTGACGCACATCCCTTATATATTAAAAAAATAAACATTACTACATTTTAGTGTCATCACTAGAATGTTTCTCAAATTCTCTAGAAAATATGTTAATCTATTAAATATATATTATACCTTTCATAAACTAATCATAACATTAATTAATAATGTACAATTAATATTTTTCATTTTTTTCTTAAATAAATGCTATGAGGTTACCTAATATATATGTGTGTGTGTGTGTGTGTGACAATTAATGATATTAATAATGAATATTTGATAACAATTTGTGTATCCTCTATGATTTTTGTTTATTATATTATTAAAAAAATAGCAATCATATCAACCGTGTAATAATTATTTACATTTTTCGTATATGTTATAATTTTAATTTATTTAAATTACTAAAATTTTTAAAAGTCCAACTTTAAATTTTTATGATCAGGTTTAAAATTTCCATTATAAAAAATATAAATGATCATAAAATCATATGAGTAAAAATTCCTTTTTTAATAGATACTAAACCTTGGCGCGAGTACTTTTGTTTATGTTTTTGTTTTTTTTATACTAATGATGCATTTGTAATAGTTAGTTGTATTACATTGAATAATTTGTGTGTGTGTGTTAACATTCTATTTTATCACGAATATTTGGTATCAAATAAACAAATCCAAAATGTATATATTAAGAGACTTATGTATAAGATATATAGAAAATAATTTTTTGAATTAAAAATATGAAGAAATAGAGAACTATGAATTAGTATGGTATACCGAATTGATAAATTAGTTTAAAATTTTATAAGTAATTTCCTATTCAACTTCAATAAATTTGTAACATATAAATATTTGGATTAAGATTTGTAAAAATTTAAATGAAAGTATCGATTAAATTTAAATAGTTACAAATTACTTAAGAACTTAAGTTTGTGTCAAAAAGCATAATACCATTTTAAATAGGCCGAGACCCAGAATTTTAAAGCCCATGTATAACCATTTTTTTTCTCGGGAAACCTAAAAAAAATAAGTTTTTGAAAAGTGTTAACAAACATTAAGCAATCTCTCTGTTTTTTTACTTTATGCCTGTGAAACTATTGGTGTATCTCTCTATCTTCTTCGAAAGGAAAAGGGAGAAATCCTTAAAAATACACAGACTAATTTCAATTTGATAATAAAATACATGAATTATTATGTATCTCCATTTAATATACGAAATAATTTGTATTGCCTATTAAATACATAAATTTTTGAATTTTACAGATTTTACACACTTTTTTAGACGGCTTCAACTACATTTAACGGAAGTGACAACAACATTACTATTTAACTAAACACGTGTGTAACTTGCATAAAAAAATTCCTTAAAAATACACGAAGTAATTTTTATTTGCTAATAAATACATTAACTATTTTGGATCCCCGTTTAATACACGAACTAATTTTTTTTCTCATTAAATACACAAACTTTTAAATTTGCATATTTTACATATCGATTTAGACAACGTCAACTATGTTTAACTGAAGATGATGTGGTGAAACTATGAAAAGCACGCTCGATCTCAGTTAAAACTTCACAAATCGATTGAACCTTAATTAAAGTTAGTTTCAATTCGAGTTGGCACCATAATCTATTTCAACCTATTTTATTCTCCAAGTTTTTTTTCTTGTTCTTCACTTTAATTTTCCTTTATATCGTTTCAAAGTGAAGTCGATTTCCATATCGTGAAAAAGACGAACAAAACTAGGTAGTTTCAAACAATTTTCTTCGTCTTTTTTCACGACATGGACACCGATTTCACTTCGACACAATATAAAGGGAGATTAATGTGAAGAAGAAGAAGAAAAAGAACAAAATTTGGAGAATAAAAGAGGTTGGAACAGATTATGGTACCAAACTCGAATTGCAACTAATTTGAAATAGGGTTCAATCGATTTGAGAGGTTTTGATTGAGAGTGAGCGTGATTTTTATAGTTTAACCACATCATCTTCTGTTAAACATAGTTGACGTCGTCTAAATCGATGTGTAAAATATGCATATTTAAAAGTTTGTGTATTTAAATGAGAAACATAAATTAGTTTGTGTATTAAACGGGGATCCAAAATAGTTAGTGTATTTATTAGCAAATAAAAATTAGTTCGTGTATTTTTAAAGAATTTTTATGTAGGTTAAACACGTGTATAGTTAAACAGTAACACCGTCGTCACTTCCGTTAAATATAGTTGACGCCGTCTAAAAAGTGTGTAAAATTTGTAAATTTCAAAAATTTGTATATTTAATAGACAATACAAACTAGTCTGTGTATTAAACGGATATCAAAAATAGTTTATGTATTTATTAGCAAATGAAAAATTAGTCTCTATATTTTTAAGGATTTTTTCTCTTCAAAAAGATGAAGTCAAAGGTTATTAATTCCATCAGAAGAACTTATGCAAGGTTATGTGTAACCCTAACTTCTTATTTATTAACCCTATATCGTTTTTGTCTTTTGATGTTTTGATAAAGTTTTCAAGTTCTATATATAGAATAATCCGATCTTGAAGAACTGAAGATCGACGGTATAAAATCAAAGAAAAACAGGAAAAACCACAGACGACAGCATCTCATACTATCTCTTCAAATAATATTCTCTGATTTTTTTAGATTATATGTTGGGTAATTCCAAGCTTGTGGAAAGTTAACATATTATTAGATGTTTAATATGTTAAGAGATAAATATAAAAAGGAAATCTAGAATAGGAAAAAAAAGTTTTCTATTAGATTAGGTTTGTGTTTTCCATATCCCACATGTTAAAGGGAATTATCATTTACTATAAATATATGTCTCATGTAGAGTTGTTCCATAAAAAATCTAAGAGAAACATTGTGAGCTTTAATTTTGAGTAGTTTCTAAAGAAATAAGAAAGGTTGTTCTTATTATCCTTTGTTCTAAGAGATCCTTCAATTGGTATCAGAGCGGTTTGACGAAGATCTACAAGAAGACCAAAATACCCTTCGAGTAGGAATGGGACCCTTCAAGTTGGAAGAGGAGGTCTGTGGCAGAAACTAGTCAGAAGATCATGGAACATGTGATGTTGTGGGAGAAACATTCTCAAAGGAAACACTGCGGTTATCGGTACAAGATGGTGCCAAGATGATTCACTAAAGAATAAACGTACGAGATGAGTGTGGTCCTTAGTTTAAGGGGAAGAATGTGAGATCAAACAAAGTCCCACATTGGAACTTTAGACAAAATTATCTAATATATAAAGAGAAATCCAACTCTAATTAGTACGAGGCCTTTTGGGAAGGAAACCAAAAGTAAATCCATGCGGGCTTGCCTAGTAGACCCAAAGTGGACAATATCGTACTAATCGGATAATAAAGAGTTGGACCTGGGCTTTCACAAACCCAACAATTGGTATCAGAGCTTAAGTTGAAACTCCAATTGATATCAGAGCCTCAGGTTGGAGACTCGATCTAAGCTTAAGTTGAAGCTTTGATCCTAGTAGCTGTGAAGCAAGAAGTTCACGACACAAGATGGCTGACGTGAATAGGGCTCCGCGCACGAAGGACCTTGGATCCGCATCCATCCAATGTCCGATGTTGAACTCGACAAACTACACAGTTTGGTCGATGAGGATGAGGGTGTTACTCCGTGTTCATGATGTGTGGGACACGATAGACCCTGGTTCGGATGATCAAAAGAAGAACGATGTTGCAATAGCTCTTTTGTATCAATTTATGTCCGATAGTTCGATTCTCCAGGTGGGAGAACAAACCGCATCGAAAGAAATTTGGAATGCCATCAAGTCACGACACCATGGAGATGATCGTGTAAGGGAGGCAAGATTCGAGACATCGATGACGGAGTTCGACAGGTTGAAGATGGATGATAGCGATACCGTAAACGGATTTGCGGGGAAGATATCAGGTCTAACATCCAAGGAAGCCTCGTTAGGAAAAATCATTGAAGAGCAAAACATGGTAAAGAAAGAGATGGTCTTAGGAATGCAGTGTGTAACACACGAAGAAAGCGTGTGTTACACATGTCTAGCAGTGAAGCAAACAAGACATTCATTCCCAACTAAGACCATGTTTCGTGCAACGAAAACGTTGGAGTTGATCCATGAAGAGGATCAAGTTTCATACGAGTGTCTCATGACCAAGAAACCAAATATCGAGCACTTGAGGATATTCGGTTGTGTAGCACATGCGAAAATCAGTGTGACACATCTAAAGAAGTTAGATGAGAGATCAAAGAGTGTGATCAATCTTGGAACTGAGCCGGGTTCCAAAGCATATAGACTCTATGATCCAGTCACAGAGAAGGTGATGGTGAGTAGAGATGTGATTTTCGATGTGAAGAAAGCTTGGGATTGGTCATCTATAACAAACCAAGCAGATTGTGAACAAATATGCTTAAGCTTCCACATGAGGATGATATAGAAGAATGTAATGGTCAAGGTGATGATCATGAAGCTATAAATCAAGATGAGGAAGAAGAAGATGATACTGATCACAATGCAAACCCTCCAGACGATCACAAGGCGAGACTTCAGACGTTAGTCAAAGGAATGCCAAGAAACAAGGCGTGGGAGCTTGTAAGGAAAGGAGAAGATGATCGAGTTTATGTGTTACACAAGGCGTTGTATGGGTTAGGCCAAACACCAAGAGCTTGGAATGTGAAACTCGATCATCTTCTCCTAAAGGAGATGAGCTTTAGGAAGTGCACATCAGTGTATCGCAAGAATGAATGAGGAGACTTCTGGTTGTGTGACTGTGTAACATGACTCACGATGAACCAAAGATAAATGTTATGGAATACATAATAAGCATAGGATGTTTGGGGTATCTACTTCACACAAGACTAGGTGTGTGTTACACAGTTGGTGTACTAATTCGATACATGCAAACGCCGGGTGTTGAGCAGAAGGCCGACATCCTAACCAAGCCATTAGCAAGGATTAAGTTCAAGCAAATGATGAGCTTAATCGGAGTTCAAGAAATTGGCCTCCCTAATTCAAGTTGGAATTAAGGGGGTGATTGTTGGGTAATTCCAAGCTTGTGGAAACTTAACATATTATTAGATGTTTAATATGTTAAGAGATAAATACAAAAAGGAAATCTAGAATAAGAAAATGAAGTTTTCTATTAGATTAGGTTTGTGTTTTCTATATCCCACATGTTAAAGAGAATTATCCTTCACTATAAATATAGGTCTCATGGAGAGGTGTTATATAAGAAATCTATGAGAAACATTGTGAGCTTTAGTTTTGATAGTTTCTAAAGCAATAAAAAAGGTTGTTCTTATTATCCTTTGTTCTAAGAGATCATTCGTTATATAGATAGTAATTCCGTCATTACACATATTTAACATCGATAAAGATATTTTAAATATTCATTTCCTAAACGTTTTGCATGTCACATCATTGTTTTTGCACCATAGTTAACATTTAATCTGAAAAATTAAACAAACAACTATCGATAGCTAACATTTATTTTATGATTTTGATTAAGGATGTGAGATTTGAATGATTTCAAAGTGTCCCAAGAACATCTGAAGCAATTTAAAGATGATCTTGCCTGCTTAAATTCATTGCAGTAAAACTAAGTTAGGTAAATTTAGTATTTTAATGATTTAGTCTGAAAGAAAAATTAAATATTTTTTGATCAGTTTGTTTTGTTACTATTCTTACAATCTTTTATTGGAATGAAAAGAGTAAATTATGGATAGATTTTATATATTTAATTTTCAAAATAAATGTTGATTGATCCGCAAGTGAAGGGGAAATAATTATAGTGGTAACTAATTATATGATATGTATAGTAGATAATATAAATATTGTTTTTGTGCGTTATGGTTTCCCAATCTTTTTGTTATATGATACGTATTTTGATATAGAAAAATAAAGGATCAAATATGGCAATTAAGTAGTAGTTGTTTCTTTTTTTGACGACAAGTAGTAGTTGTTTATTTTGAAAGATTTTGTAGATTATATTTTGAAATTTAAGCTTGATTGATCCGCAACTGAAGGTATGATTATGGAAAATCGACTTGTGTATACTGATACCCATCAAATATTTTAATTGTTATTATATTAGATTATGAAAGATCGATTTGTGTATACTGATAATTATTAAATATTTTAATTGTTAATATAAAATTAAAATATGATACATGGATTTGTCTGGTTTGTATGAATTTGTATCGTATGGATACAGAGATTTGTTTGTTTATAAATGATATACAATCGATTTGTATACTAAAACAAGTAAATCTAAACCTCTTAATTGCTCCGTATACAGGTTCCATCAGTAAGAAGCGAGGGATAATGCAATGGAGAAACTATTAAAAGAGAAAGTTTAGATAATGGAGACGTTTTTTAAGTTTTTTTCCATAAAAAAGAATAGATTTAGGATAATACATTTATTAATCCGTAAAATACAAAACATGTTAAGAAAGTAATGGGAGAACTTGTCTATTTCTTATTGATTCTGAATGTATTATGTCGAGTACATGTGCCCTTTATATATAGGGATTTATGAATAGATAAATGAAAAGATAACATTCCTAGATAATCATGGAAAAAGGTAAACATTATCCAACAAGGAAAAAGAAAGTCTTGGTTGATCCTTATCCACTCATGGCCGATGGAATATTCTTTTTGGTCGGGTGAGATTCCTTTCGGGTCGGTCCGATCCTCTCTATGGTCGGATCCGGTTCTGTCTAATCCAATGGTTATTGCATCCACAATCATATGGTTCATAACACTCCCTCTTGGATGTTATAACCATAATGAGCTCATAATACGTTTGGTATGTTGCCTCGTTAAAACTTTTCTATGGTAAACCCAAAACCCAATGTAGTAAAAAGGGAAGCCATAGACAGGAAAAAGAGTACAACCGTATTACTCCCCCTGATGAATGCACCATTATAGATCTTTCAATCTTATCTTGTATAATAACTTCTTGACCGTAGAGGTTGAACAAATCTGCTTGGTTCTTTCTTGATCGCATTTGCTCTTCTTCTTTGTTATTGTCTTCTCTTCACAATATGGTCGGATGTGCTGGTCTATGGCCTTTAATAAATCATCTTCACGTGCATTGTCTCTCATGACCAGTCACAGATTTTACCATCTTCAGTTGAACTATGTATCATCTTTATAGGTAATGGTCGAACCTTCTCTTCCACCGGTTGGATCACTGCGGCCTTCGCCTACTTCATAGGCTTCCATGAGATTGTAATGCCTCCATGTGCAAGTACATAATCAGTTTGTGATTTTCTTTTATATGTAACAAATATAAACCTGAAAACCTGTATTAGCAAAACCACTTAACCCCTCTTTGGGTTGGTTAGTTAGGTTAGTATAAACGAATTTTAAACGTTTCGTTTCTTGTAAATAAATAACGAAGTATAAGTTTATCATTACCATTAGTTCCTTAGAACCTTTCATTACCTTTCTTCATCAGCTATTTTACATACTGATGGATCTTGGACATGATCAATATATCCATTTGATATAGATCTGGTCGTCCATTTTAAACAATGGTTAACTATATGGCACTTATGGCCAACGACCTTATTCGTGGTTGGGTCTTGTGGTTCAATGTATATACCACAACCTCTTTACTTAACCACAACCATAGTCATTTCTTTCTTGACCTTTATGGTCTTATATAGTCGTATGGTCATTCATAATTGTTTCGACCATTTGCCATATGATGGGCCGTACATCGACCGTAAATTCTTGGTCGGATGGGTTTTTACTCGTATGGATACTTGTGGCCGTATGGTCAGCCATTTGATTTTCTTTGACTTTAACTTTCTTAGTCATATGGTCGCCACATAGGTTTCCCTGGCCGTAATTATCTTGACTTTCATGATCCTTATGATCGGCCATTCGGTCTGCTATATTTCCGCAGCCTATGATCGGCCATATGGTCGGCTATACACATACCATTGCTCTCGACCATGGCCATTACGGCCGTTATGGTTTGGCATGGTGGGATTCACATTTTCTTCGACCATCTTACATATCATTCAATATATTCTTAGTTTTGGAACAACCATAAACCATATAGGTCACAATCTTATGATCCAAATATCATGATCATAACCTGTCCAAAATCAATCGATAACTTGTATCGTTTTAGAATCAATCAACTTTCTTTCAAGTTGGTTTATGAACACAAGGAATTTCATCTTCATAATACATGAACTGATTTTGATGGTTCTTATAGAATTCCTTTACTGATTATTATTTGATCGATCATTTTATATCTTATATCGTATGCAGCTGCATTTCATCAGTTCATAGACGGCTAAGGAACAAAACCGTTCTTTGAGAATTTATTTTCTCATCTTTATGATACCTTTAGTATCTTTATCCAGTGATTAATATATTGCTTACTACATCATCATTTCTTTCCAGACATTATCATTTCAGATTGTAGTAGCATCCACCACAGATCTTATATCATTTTATAATCTGTTCCTTGGTCTCTGTGAGTAACCTTGTGTAATCAAGCCATTCTTTAAATGCTTTTAAGTAGGAATATGAATACCTTAGATCATATGGTCATATCCTACATCTCACGATTTCTTTTACTCTCACAGGACTCATTCACTGGTTTATCGGATGACGTTCTATGACCAATACGTTCATCTCTTTTATAGATTCTTTAAATCTTTCTTTAAACCCCACGTTTTCTTTTAACTTTATATGTATGAGTACTCACACGTGGGTTTATTATCCTCGGTTTATATCGTATATTCAAGTGCTACCTTGTTTGCGCTTTCTTATATATCATTGGTATCGATACCCTTTTCTGCGTTCCATTGTATTCCAGACATGATATAGTAGATTGCAATCTTATGACCTTTAATATATTGGTGTTTGGCGTCCCAAATCACCTTAAGTACCATGGAGTTTGGCATCCCAAAGTCCATTGTATGGTATCTTATATTGTGGTCGACCATTTTCTATGTCTGGGAATGGTTTCCTTTTATAACCTCGGGAATTTATCATTTCTATGCACCATTTCATTTTATCTTTCCAAGGTCCCTTTATCTTATGGAACATATTGGTCTATCTTTATATAGACTCTGTAGCAACTTGATTGTGTCTCTTCTAGGACAACAAATTCATTGGTGCAAGCTGGTATGACTTTTCGGGTCAATGTGTCTGGCATCTAGTTCTGCTAGCTTTTATATCATTTGGACGTCTTATATTTAATAGTCCGAGGATCTTGCCAAGACAATGATGGTTTATACCATTCTCTCTTTACCAGCTTGTATCTTTCTCCCTTTTAATGTTGGATGATCAGATTACTGAGGTCAATGTAATCTGTGTTCTTGGCCACTTTTTAAATCACCCATGTTTGGTTCAAGATATTTTTAAATTACGTGGGAGAAAGATGTATTTTCATCCAACATATATTCTCATCCTCAATCCTCTTCTGAGGTTCCATCTTAAGTGGCACATATGTCTGTGGTGGTATATTCAGATTCTCTTAAGATGGTATGTCTGGTTTATGACCCTTAATCTGAGATGAGAATATCTATGCTCACTTATATGGCCTGATGCATATTAATCTTAGACATGTAAATTCATGTGTCCTCAAGCACTTAGATAATGGCCATTGTATTTTGAAGAATTTGGCCAAGTGCATTAGGTAGTGGCCTGAATTCGGCGAAGTCCATTATAGGACCTTATCACACGTGATTGTAGTATGTTCATGATTTCGGTTTGTCCTCACTTCCCCTCATGTACATACTATCATCATCACGTGGTGCTTGAGACATTAGAGCCTAATGAGTTTCCCTTGTGCACATGTTACACAACGTGAGATTTTACGGGATAACTCTTTGTGCCTTTGTAATATCTTACTTTGCATCATGTTTGGACTTGGATGGCTAGTCCAGTCAATGCCATTAAGTGTAATTTCGTGGGTATTCATGATACCATGGCTTTTGCCTTTATCATACTGATCATTGGCATAGTCAAGATCAGAGTATATAGGTATAGTCTTTGACCACTTTCCTTATAAGGCTTTAGACGATTTATAATCTGAAAAGGAACTTTTGTTTCCTTTGCCCATTGGTTCAATGTGGAAACCATTCATACTTAAGTATATAACTCAATGGGTCTTTCATTTGGGTGAATGCCTTTTGTTATTTTCGTGGTCTTATAATATTGACTATCCTTATGTTGTCATTTACAAATCAAGAGATCATAAAATGATCCTAAGATGTCTCAGCCAATCGGATTCCTTTTAAAACAATCTGATGCTTCATAGTAGATCATATTTCTTATGATTGAAATCTTCTTCATCATCTTTATAGACCACATGGGTTTCAGGGTTCGACTTTTTAAATTTATAAGTAGTGGAGATGCTTAGGTAATCTCATTTCACCATTTCTTATCAATAACTCGTTATTTTGCTCAGCGAGCAACAGACATGATATCATATGTCTTAAACCCATTTTCTCGATATTGTTGTTATAACAACACATTACTAGCGTGGAAGGTCGAGAATGTCATTTCTAACATCTTTTTCACCACAAAACTTTCTTTTCGAGATTATTTTAAATGGGGCCGAGTTATGTTTATCCATGGACTTATAATCCTGGATTCTGAGATTACTCCAATCATACGTTGCCTTTGGTAAGATCACATTTCTCTGGTGATCATATTTTAATTCTGTCCAAAGGTCGAGTGGTTTCTCTATTGGTCTTTTAGACTTTCCGTAAGATGATGGAATTAGGATAGCCCTGAATCTATCCTTCTCGGTTGCATTATTATCTTTAGTTTATGCATTCACCGAGTCCATTTGATTTCAATATGATCTTTGCATCTAGTGCCCATTGGAGATAATTGTCTCCTAAGATATTTAGGGCATCAAAATCCATATTGTTGGTTTTCGACATCTTTCATTCATAGAGATTTATAATTAGATCATTATGTGCTTTGAATTCATTTAATAAATTTCATGACAATTTAGAAATCGTTCAATACGATTATGATGCTTTGTTTTATAACCTCAGTTTTTAAGCAAGTATGTATTTCGATTTATAAACCTTTTCCAATCATAATTGGTAAACCTAATTTAATTATGATTAGTAAACCTAATCAAGTTTTGATTAGTAAACCTTATCATGTTATGTTTAGAAAACCTATTCAGGTTTATTAGGTTTAGGTTTCAAATTAGGTTTAGAGTTCATACTTGTGTAGGTTATCAATCTAGAAATTTGGTTTCTATGTTATTTGCGTTCAAACAATCGTTGATCAAGCAACAATCATATTTTTCTTTCTAGCAAACCTAATTAGGTTGTTTTTATGCTTAGTGGCCGATTATGGCCTTTAGGGTTTGGTGATCTTAGATTAGGGTTCATCATGTATAGATTAGCAACCTAGCACCCGGTTTCTATTTGTTTTGAATCTAAACAATCAATCATTCAATAGATTCGAACCCTAGATGATCAGGATGAAGTTCTCTATCCTATCCAACAACTTAGCAATTGTCTAATCGATTTTATGTAAGTTAGGGTTTAGGGTTACCTTTAGGTTTAGACGGGTTGAACGGACCACCGAAGGAGCTGTCGCGGGTCGTAGGACGTATCGCGGGTTGATCGGAGGTCTAGAAGCTATCGGGTGCTGGTTCGAGTGCTGGATCGTGGTTCGTCGTTTGCGGATCGAGTCTGGTACGTACGCGGGTGATTAACCTCTATCGCGGGTGTATGTCCGGCTGGTTGTGTATCGGATGCGCGTGTGTGCCTTTAGATCCGGTAAGGACTTACTCGTGTGTAACTATTGACAGGATCCTCCTTTATGTATGATAGGGACTTTTACCTGCATGTGTTAGTTCAATCGGGTGGTATATTTTAGGGTTGCATGGACTTACCAGGGAGTATAGGATGACCGTCTATCTCCGTGTGTGTTTGCTCGGGTATGGCAGTGGTCCTGCTAAGCTTGTCGCGGCTGTCTGTGTATCGGGTTGAGCTAGTTGCCTGGTCGGATTTGATTGTGTTGTATCGGATGGATCTGATGGTCCTTTGTAGCCGATATGAACTTACCCAAACTTACCAGGGAGTATCGTATGTCTGCTTACCCGTATGTTTATGAGCCGGCTGGTACTTTGTGTTCGTGTATGTCTGCGTATGCTTACCAGGGTGTATCGCTGGCCGGATGCTCCATTATATCCGATAGGGACTTACCTGCGAGTGTTAGTTAGACGGATGGTAAGTGTATGTGCCGGCTTACCTTAGGGTTTATATCGCGGTCGGATCTTAGAGAGAGAGAAGGGATCCGTTGATTGCAGGAACTATGGATTTGTTGCAGGAACTTTTGATCTTCGATGTAGGAGCCTTGTATCACGAGTTTGGATCTCCTTGTCCGGGTTCTTGGCGGCTGAGTATTAGCTTAGGGTTTATGAGAGACGTATCGTGCTGATAACGTGTTAAGAAAGTAATGGGGGAACTTGTCTATTTCTTATTGATTTTGAATGTATTATGTCGAGTACATGTGCCCTTTATATATAGGGACTTATGAATAGATAAATGGAAAGATAACATGCCTAGATAATCATGGAAAAAGTTAAACATTATCCAACAAGGAAAAGGAAAGTCTTGGTTGATCCTTATCCACTCATGGCCGATGGAATATTCCTTTTGGTCGGGTGAGATTCCTTTCGGGTCGGTCCGATCCTCTCTATGGTCGGATCCGTTCTGTCTAATCCAATGGTTATTGCATCCACAATCATCTGGTTCATAACAAAACATTTACAAATATATTTATTAACCCTCTCATCTTCCATTTCACCGTTCCTTATGTAGACATCACTCATAAGTACATCACCATTACCAGTCACCGAAATGACTGGAAACAGTTCACCCTACACATAATTTTAAACAATAAGAGCTATAAAAAAAACATACATGAATCAAGAAATAAAAAGATAACATATATACATACCTTATCAGGAAATGAGTTCTCAAGCTCAATGATGTCTTCATATGAAATTTTGCTGCTCCTTTCCAATTGCCACACCTTGGACCAGTGAAACTGTCACTGACTCTCTTGCCGCATATTTCTCCAAAATCAGGAATGGCTTCTATAATCCAAATTTGGAGAGCATATGAGAATCCTTCCAAAATGTAGCTCTCCTTGTTATCCAATTTCTTCCTAATCTAGTCAATAGAGCTTAGGAGATAGTCGTACGAGAGAAGACCCCAATGGAACTGTCTAAACTTCTCAAGATCCATTGCTAACTTGATGTACATATGAGGGATGTTCACCTTCTCGTCTCTCCCCATAACCACACCCATCACGACGCATAGGTAGATCAATCTCAACCTATCAAGCCGACTCCATTTGTGAACATTTTTTAAGTGGTCCTTCTTTATACACTTCAAGGAGATCTTCCCACCCTCCTTAAGTAGCTTACTCCAAAACCCCAGGTCGGCTTTCCATTTCACCCCTTCACTGCTACTCTCATTGACTACTTTCAGGCCAGTCACCGCATGGTACTCTTGCAGCGAAAACCGCAGCGGATTCTTCGCAAAGACAAACCACTTCTCATGCTTCTTCGAGGTGATCAATTCCTTACACAAGAAGCTATGTACCAACTTTGCTGAAAACTTGAGGCCATTTTCTTCAATTGCCATGATATGTGTAAATACAAGATCTCTCTTCACTTCTGCATATTCTTCAGACATAGACTTCTTCAGAATTCTGAGGAGTGACATGCGGCAGCTGTTGTTGATCTTCTTGATCTGAGGTTCAAGACCCTCTCCATATAAACGCTTCGGCAACTCTAATTCCATATCTACAAAAGACAATAAATAGAAGACTATTAACACCATAAGACATAACGCAAATGTCATAAACACTACACTAAACAGTAGCACAAGAAAGATTCCATCACTGCCCAAAAAAAATGTCATAAACACTACACTAAACAGTTTTACAAACAGGAAAACCCAACCATTATCATTCTGTTCAAACTCAAGCTAAGACAAGTCAATTCACACTCTCAATCAACTAATCAAACAAAGCCAACTCACAAACTAAATCGGTTCATATAAACAAACTGAGAGCATGGAAGTCGAAAAGTATCAAGCCCCACAGCTAAAGGAAAACTACACTTCCCAAATATACACAACCTAACCGATTTCTTCAGTACAATTTCTAAAGAAGTTATATGGCCAATCTTAGTAACAGCAGAAAGATTCCATCACTGCCCAAAAAGAAATGTCATAAACACTACACTAAACAGTTTTACAAACACGAAAACCCAACCATTATCATTCTGTTCAAACTCAAGCTAAGACAAGTCAATTCACACTCTCAATCAACTAATCAAACAAAGCCAACTCACAAACTAAATCGGTTCATATAAACAAACAGAGAGCATGGAAGTCGAAAAGTATCAAGCCCCACAGCTAAAAGAAAACTACACTTCCCAAATATACAAACCTAACCGATAACAAAACCTTAATCCTGAAAAACCCATATCAGTAACAAAACATATAACAAACCTTACCCGATTCAAGAACCACATGTAACAAACCCTAATCAGTTGAAGAACACAAACCGATTGAAGAACCACATGTAACAAACCCTAATCATTTGAAGAACACAAACCCGATTGAAGAACACATGTAACAATCCCTAATCCGTTGAGGAACATGCAAAGAAAAAGGGAAAGGGGGTATCTACAAATTCCAATCGGAGGAGCTAGCGATCGATCAAGGCACAAAAACAAAGGAGAAACATGAAGAAGAAGTCTCACTTACCTTCGATTGATTTCCTCTACGAGATAGATGGAAATAGAGAGCGAGAGAGATGTCGGAGAAAGATGATGATTGAGAGAGAAGAGATGTCGACGATTAGAGGAGAGTCGGGTCTTAGACAGAGGAGAGTCGGGTGTTAGGGGTTTTGAGAAAAGAGAGAGAGATGTCGACGATTAGATTTAGGGTTCGATGATTTGGGGATTTTTCTCTTTTTATTTTTTAAAATTATATTTTAATATATTTTTTTAATTATATTTTAACTTCATTTTTTTTGTCAATATCCATTTAACTTTTTTAAATAGAAATTGTGTTTTAGATTTATTAAATGAAATTAAGGGTTAATTTTGGGATTAAAAAAAAGATTATACTAAAGGGATAAAGTTAAGTTGATTTTATACCAAGGGGACAAAGTTAGTGTTTATTTGCTAGTGAATTTTCAAGAAATATTAGAAATTATTAAAACTATTAAAAAATTCAGATTAAATTTTTTGTTCACGAGTTTGCAATTTATGCTATAAAAAATACAAATGATCATAAAACCAAAAAATTTAAAAATCTTATCTAATAGATATTAATATTAAAATATTATATATATATATATATATATTAATAACATTTAAATTAAATTATATCCATACAAAAAGTATAAAAGTGATTATTTAGATTTAATTATGATGAATTAATTGTAAACAAACAACAATGATTGCTTTGATGCATTTGCATCAATTTTTTATATACGTAATAATTTATTGTTTTTAGTTATTTAATATATTTAGATATTATCTTTTAGTTTTATAGTGTGTAAAATTCATAAAATAAATAATAGAACATAAAAATAATTTTTGTATACCATGCTTATTCTGGACAAGACATGGATTTTAAACTAGTATGAATATGTCCTCCAAAATATTGAATGAATTCGTGGGCTATTTTGGCAATTTTATCTTATTATTATTATTATTTTATAACAAAGTTGTATGCGAATAGTGAGTCATCAGTAATGTATGTATCCCTCGCTTCCAACAATGTGTGATTGTTCCTTCCAATTAGAATAATGGGGTCATCGGTAGTGTACCTACCCCTCTGCATCTCGGGAAGTCATCTCAATCTTTTATGACTTTGAATAGATGCTGAAGAGAGAGAGAGAGTTGGGAACCAGAGGTGCAATGATTTGTACCTACAGACTTGCAGAAGGAATCCGATCCAGTGTATACCAAGCCCCAAAGCAAGCAAATAATGTCAGGATTAGTGTTGGAAATCAGCTTCGGTTCCTTCAAACTTTCTAAGCAAGTGTGATATAGTGGTAAGATGATTCACTTTGGTATCTCTAGTAATTTCTGCAAGCAACCTTCTAAGAGTGGTGCTAAAGTGTGGTTAGTCAATAATAAATCTTGAACACAGTCTCCTTCTTGATTCAATAAAAACTTTTTTAAAAACTTATATAATTATAGAAATACAATTCAAAACTAATAAATAGCATTACCGGACTTCCCCCAGACTTAAATTACACTGTCTCCAGTGTAATCTGTCCTAGATTGGTTTAGGAGAAATTAAATCATAAGGAAACAATGTTAGAGAATGTCAAATATACAAACTCTGGAAGGAGTAGCGATCGATGGTGGATTCGAACTATCTACTATACCTTTCTTGTTAACGCGCCATCAATCAATGCAAGCACCTTAACGTCGATCGATGCTATGTTAATAGACGGAAATCGTGTGTGCCTACTCTCCAATCTGATTATCTCTCATTGGGTTAGCTCTGTTAAACACTCAAACACTCGTCAAAACATCCAAAAAGCAATAAAAAATAGTCTAAAACCCAAATGCAACAAGAAAAATATAATAAGTTCGAGTGTAAGTCTGAAAAAAATAAGAGACGAACGTGTATCAAAGGGACTACTCCTCGTCTGAGGTATCCATGTCGGGTTGCTGAGGCTGTGGTGCTGCTCCCGGTGGCGATCTCGCTCTGGTCCTGGGACGGCTGAAACACTGGCACCAAGACACCGTCTCCACTCTGGCCATATCGCTCGAAGTGGGTCCACTACGACTCACTGGAAAATACCATGTTCGTGAATGGGGATCTCTGGGATCTGAGGGAAAGCTGGGAGAGATGGATATGGCTGTGCGGGCTTGTCTGCTGCTGCTGCTGCTACCGGATGGGCTGGTCTGAGGCCTCCTCTGCGGCGTACTCTGAGAGGTGCTGTGTGGAGATGCTGTTCATCTGGTCAGAGGGCGAGGTTCTTGTTGGGGTCAAAATTGGTTCCGACAGAATCGACGTAATAAACCTATCGGGAGAATGCGTTTGTTGGGGTCAAAAAAGGTATTCTCGAAATCAGCATCTAAAAATCGTGTTTCTATACGAATGCAGCCTCAAAATTGACTTAGCCCAAGTCTCTGGGGGCCAAAACTCAAAAGAAAGAAACCCGAACCGGCCAACTCGCCATACGGGGGAGTTGGTCAGCACGGACCAACCAACTCGCCCGTAAGGCGAGTTGGTCAGCCTGAACAAACCAACTCGCCCGTATGGCGAGTAGGACAAGGCCAACTCGCCATACGGGTGAGTTAGTCAGCACGGACCAACCAACTCACCCGTATGGCGAGTTGGACGAGGCCAACTCATCAAACGGGCGAGTTGGTCAGCACGGACCGACCAACTCCCCGTATGGCAAGTTGGACAAGGCCAAATCGCCATACGGGAGACTTGGTCAGCACGGACCAACCAAATCGCCCGTATGGCGAGTTGGACAAGGCCAGCTCGCCATACGGGAGAGTTGGTCAACACGGATCGACCAACTCACCCGTACGACGAGTAGGACGAGGCCGACTCTCCATACGAGCGAGTTGGTAGGCACGACACGGCCAACCCCCTATATGGCGGGTTGGAAAAGGCCAACACGTCCAACGGTTGAGTTAGACAACACGAGCAATATGACCCATTCGTTCAGTAAGTTGGATCGATTCAATCTATTTTCACATTGTTCTCGTTAAAATCCCCCTTTCGATACTTGATCGAACTAATCAATCTATTTTCACATCGAATCAATCTATTTTCACATCGTCCTCGTTAAAATCCCACTTTCAATAAAATCGTAGAAACGCCTAAGTTGGAAAACGGCCCGACGAGGTCTAAAGCTCGGCTAAAGGCCCACTCGCAATTTTATCCAAAATCAAGCCCAAAACTTTGTGACAGTTTATCTTTTATTTTGCAGGAAAGGATAAATGTTATGTTCAAAGGGATAAATGTCAAGATCTGAGGACAAATGTTAAGTTCGAAGGGATAAATGTCAAGATCGGAGGATAAATGTTAAGTTTCCGAAGATAATCATGAAGATCGAGGAAAAAAGGAATATTTCCACGAAGCGATAAATTCGACCAAGGGCAGAAAGAGAAAGAGAAAACCGCCTATATAGGAGTATATAAGGATTTCGAGGGTGATGATGCAGAGGGACACGAAAATCTCCAGTCAGAGCAAACACAGCTTAGCACTTGGAGCATTTTGGCAACTTTCTGTTTTTGTTGTTTGAGCTGCGACTCAACTAGGGTTCTGCAGTCTTAGGTTTTTAGAACTAGGGATCTCACCGATTGCTCTCATAGCCTAGGTTCCTATCCTGTTGTAAACGCGCATACGAAAATTCAGAATAAGACATATATTTGCTCTTTTTTCGATCCTTACTTTGTTTTTCATATTTACTTCGTATTCTGACTGATTGGCGTGTGGTTTAGAAGATATCCGGGACCTCTAGGAAACTAGAGTTTACCCTGCATTCCTAATTCAACGGAAATTGACAGTGCGAATTTTGGTTCCCACAGTTTGGCGCTAGAAGAAGGGGGGGGGGTATGGATCAATCTAACTCTCAGCCATCAATGCTCAATTGAAACATGTCAGATCTCAACAACCAACAGCCTCATGATGATAACGTCATCGACGAACGTCACTGCGGTCAACACCGACGCAAACACCGCAATGTTCGAGAAGGTGAAGAAGATGTTCGCGAATTTTGAGAACAAGTCGGCAGAACAGGATAAGGTCATGAGTTCTCGCATTAAACAGGTTGAAACCCTCACAGCGAGGAACATGGCCATCTTTTCGCGGGGAACAACCCGAATCTGCGGAAGAAGACTCAATTTTGCAACGCCTCTGGACCGGTCCGATAACGCGCAAGGCAAGCCGTCTAGACAAAATCCTGACGAAGTCACCCCCGCGCCTACACAAAAAATCCAGAAAACCTCCTCCTATCGAAGAAGATAAAGAAGGAAGAGAAATCGAACTTGTCGACGTGGAATCTAGCAGTCAGTACAATCCTACAGACGAAGACGCAGACATACATCCCGCTGCACAAGAAGCCGAGCAGTTCGGGACAAACCCTAATTCGACAACCCTATGAACGAAGAAGAAGAAGTTATCTTCTGGAAAAACATGAGGATCTGGCCGAGGAGCATACTCGGAGCAATTGCAGCAAACGTTGACAAAATCGGAAATCTGTTAGCAAAAGTTCCAAAATCCGCGATCTGCGCAATGATCTCATGAAAACGGTAGCCGAAGTCAAGGCGGTGAAGTCCCAAATCCACCATGCTACTAGCACGACACTTGAGATCGATCTACTGTTCGAAGAAGCTCGAAAAACGCCCTTTACTACTCATATTACCGAAACTAGGGTTTCGGATCCTGGGAAAGTCAAAGTGATGCCATACGACAGAACTACTGATCCTAAGGCACACATACAGACTTTTCAGGTCGCGATGGGTAAGAATATGAGAGAGACGCTGGTGAATGCCGCCTCTTCGTAGAGAACCTTCGCGGAGAAGCGCTAGAATGGTTCTCTTGCCTCAGGCGAAACTCAATCAGAAGCTTCCGCCAGCTCGCCTCAGAATTCCTCAAACAATACTCGATGTTCATAGATCGAAAGAACCTCTGATGTGGACCTTTGGAGCCTGTCCAAGAGAGAGGACGAGACTCTCCGTGACTTCATAAAGCGGTTCAAAACCGTCATGGCTAGGGTCAGCGGGATAAGCGACAAGGCCCGATAAACGCTCTTCGAAAAACGCTCTGGTTCGAGTCAAAATTCAGGAAGTGGATAACTTTGGAAAAGCCGCGTACGATCCAAGATTCGATTCAAAAAGCCACGGATTACATTATCATCGAAGAGGAGATGAGGGCCTTGTCCCAAAAATGGAAGCCAATAAAGAGTACGTCAAAGGATCCCGGGTCGGATCAGAAATTGAAAAACAAAAACCCTCGAAACGATAGAAACGACCAACATGGAGACGAAGAAACAAACGGACCGGAGCAAGGACGAACGGTGGGTAATACCTGGACCAGAAATCAGAGCTACGATGAAAACGCCTTCTGCGATTTTCACCAAACACGCGGGCACTCGACCATTAACTGCAAAGTTCTCGTCGTCAGGTTGGCCGCAAAACCGCTTTCTGGAGAACTCTCAGGAGTTTCCAGAGTGAAGGATCTCATCCGCGACTCGGATCGCCCCCTGAAAAACGACAAAACTCCTGAAACGGAAAAACCTTCCCTAGGGGACCAATGGGGGAAAAGCGCGGAAGAAGGCAGGATGATAAGGGCAACGACAAAAACCATCGCAGAGTAAACAGGATCATCGGCGGATCACAATTCTGCAGCGACACCGTCTCGGCCATCAAAGCTTATCAGCGCAAAGCCGAGACAAGCGCGAATTCGACTATCTGGCCCAAGATCAATAACACACCGAAAGAAGTAATCACATTTGACGAAGAAGAGCCGTAGGAATCGATCAGCCGCACTGCAATCCACTCGTAATCGATCTCGAGGTCGCCAGGGTTCTCGTAAACACTGGAAGCACAATCAACGTCATCTTTCGTGACACTCTTAACCGGATGAACATCGAGTTAGGCGAAGTCGTACCATCACCCAAGCCGCTAACCGGTTTCTCTGGCATAACATCAATGACCCTCGGATCTATCAAATTACCTGTGACAGCAAAAGAAGTCACCAAAATTGTCGATTTTGCGGTCGTCAACCATCCAGCCATCTACAACGTCATCATGGGCACGCCTTGGTTAAATGCCATGAAGGCAGTCCCATCAATTTACCACTTAGGCATTACGTTCCCAACTCCCAACGAGATTGCCGTAATTTGGGGCTGCCAGAAGCAGTCGAGACGCTGTTTCCTGGCCGAATAAAAGCTAAGACAAATCACAAACATTGCAATGAAAAGTTCCAAAAGCCCAAGGATAGCCCAACCATCAGCCAAAAGAACTTCGGGCAAAGACGACCCTGAATCGTCGATTCTAGCAACCGCCGGCGAACGACCAGTTTCAGTGCCCGACACGCCTATCCTAACAGAAAAGACGAGTCCACCAGAAGATGTTGACTCAGCAACTGACGCAGTTGACGCAAACACAACGACCGAGTAAACAGACTCGCCCAAACAAACAGAACTACGAGATGGCTTGATCCTCGAAAGAGGTACGTAGGCAGCTTGTCAAAAGACGAGTTCAGCTATCACACTCTCTAAAAAAGGGGAGGGGGGGGGGGGAGTGGGTACATATATGAATACTCATATATTCCCACATTCCGAAATAAAATTTTTGAGTTTTTTGTAATCGGTATTTTCAAAACTTTTTTGACAATAAAGACTTCTTTATAAATTTGTAAGTTATCTATCATCCCGCAAAGAAACGCTATGTCGTACATCCTTACACGAGCAAAATGATTATCGCGCCATCCCAAAAAAGGAAAATCGCGAAAAATCATTCTACCTCAAAACGAATGAACTCTACACCATCCTATCTCGGTTGAATCATCGATTCAAAATAAAAGCATGAGATCCTGGCTCCATACGCTCAAAACGTTATTTACGCAAAGTGAGTTTTCAAAAAAAAAAAAACAAAAAACAGGCGAGACGTAGCCATAATTATCGAGAACACACTTCCAATCCATTCGCAACTATGAAACACTCGGCAATTGGCCCCGCGAGTACCTTAGCCGTCTTAAACAAACACACCTAGATCCATCCTAAGGACAGATCCTCTCACATCCGCCAAGTATAAACAGCGCGCTACAAAAGAAATCCAAAATTTCGGTCAGCACCTTTAGGAGACTTAAAAATTGTCATTGAAGAGATGCTCGACTCCGACCAGACAAGTCGTATAATCCGAGAACCTATCGCGTACTTTAGATCGGAACGGAGTCAGGTTAAAATCAAAACAGGCAAAACGAAATCCGATTAGTCATCCAAATGCCTCAAAACGAAATTAAACCTAGGTCTTTCCCTAAGCCCAAATATTGGTCTCTGGCGTCTATAAACATGATATCGAGAAGATACGAGATCCTAAAAGCATATCTCTTCGTCTGTATCTAAACGTTCCCAAAACTTCAAAAACTCCTCGAACATCTCGCACGAACAACGAACGGGGCTATCCGCAAAAAAGGAAGAAGTCGAGATGACAAGTCGAGTCTTCTTTCTTCACTAAACAAAGTCCAAATATCTAAAAACACCCATTCATCATAAACAAGCACAGTCGAATAAAAGTTAGTAAAATACATGGATTCAAGGCCACACTCGGCCAGACCAGCTACATACGGCCACATTCGGCCGACAAACAAACAAGACATAAATAAGTAGTAATACAGTAGAGAGCATTCCCGAATAAATCGCAACTTCGCGATTACTCATCAAGAACGAAACATCCGGTCATAGATCTCCCGAGCGAGTAGTAGTTGACATCTAGAGGAGTCGTCGGCTGATTTACCTCGCCTGTCTCATCGACATTCCCCACCTCGGCCTCTACTGTGTCGGGAGAAACATGAATCGGGTTCCATTGTTCCCATATCCTCTCTTCGGTCTGAGGAATCGCAAAGTCCCTATCGCTCTATTTCATACACCCGGCCTACCTTGCATACTAGGCATCAAACGAACAACCAGGAACCTGCGTGAGGCATAGTCCGCCCACGGCACCGCGACATTCGCGATAGTCTCCGAAGTCCTTATAACCTCTCGTAAGTTCCTCGAATTGATACGAGAAATTTTCGCGACGAGTCTTCATGACTTCGGCCATTTCCCTCTCCCTCGCCTGTAAGCGCGACGAACCTCAGTCGCGACCGAATCTCTCTCGAGGCGACGAGAACTCTCCAACTCATCTCTCAGGCAAGCGATCTCATTGTTGGCCACCTTAGCCTAAAACTGAGCCATATGTGCTTCCTAAAAGCTCGCGCTAAGTGCTCGGTTCGTCGTAAGGAAGCCCTATCAAGTATCTCAAAATTCAGAAAGGCTCATCCTCAAAAGAAAATAACAAGAACTTACCCCGTTGACCATCCTCGATGCCTGGGTAAACTCCGGGACCTCACTGCATCCACCTGAGGCCAGAGGATAGTCAAAACCAAGCGGCTCGTCGGAATCGCCTCGACCGCCGCTATCCCCATCTACATGACTATTCAGGTAGTCTCTCAGTATGTTGTCGGAGGAGCACCGCTCGTTGGCCGCTTCATCCTCAATGATGAAGTGTTTGTCCTTCCGAGTCTTCAGTCTTCTCTCTTTCGTAAGAACCACACATGGAAAAAATCCATCCATGGACGCCTCGATCCTTCTTCAACCAGCAGGTCTGGCTGATATCAAGATTGGTGAAGAGCGACAGCATGACGGACCCTCTTGGGGCTGAACGTTGCCTAAAAACACGGGTGACGGCGAAGAAAATCCTGGATGGTATCCAGACTGTGAAACCCCTGATCGTAGATGGCCGGAAATGACACGGTCGATGTTCCCTGAAAGCCGAGACGAGGTTCACAGAAAAATTCTGATCACCTTGGACTAGAAATTTGAGAACACCAACGCTCCTACCGGATATCGACCAAGGCTTTTCAACCCGACCAAGTATCTGATAGTTAGTTCGTCCCGGAAAAGGACTAATATCATATGAGTACTCGTGATTTATAAACATACTTTATAAATTATTTATTTACTTTTAAACATCTTACAAAGTGTTATAGTTTCACCCTACGACCTCACGCCCAACAATGTTTTAAGTAAATATACAACAAAAGATGCGTTGCAAGGACAACAAAATACTACCGCTGGTTTGCCGTTCCTTCCGTCCAAAAAGAAGAGGTCCCCCAACTAGTGGTTACCAGAACACACAACAATGAGTCGTGAGTAACTAGTTGACCCAATGAATCAAGATCACTACACAATCAATAGTACAATCGAACAATAATCAAAGAATGAACATGAACATACAGGTACTTAATTTTTACTTTAATATATTATTCATCAATGTGAATCTCATTTTAGTTATCACTTCCTTGTTACCCGCCCTTCATCACTTCAATTATAATTACAATATATATACTAAACTCGACAAACCACAAAGGCTAACCGAGAGTAGTGAGTTAGCATTACCATCATCCTCGAACGTCTTAATGAACATTCAGGACTGCATCGTCATGCAGTACACGGCCTCCAGGGTGCTACCCCATCATCGTGTCTTTATGACCTTGTTCCATTCGCAGGACCAAGTCACGGTAATGCGGGAATTTAGGGATAGGAATTTAATAATGAGTTTTCACTTAATACTTAATTCCTTAATTATTTCATAATTAATCCATACATTATTTATACTTATAATTAGTACTTGCGAACAAGTACTAAGAAGTGGCTTAACCTCAATGTGTACTTTCAAATATTTCTTTAAGTGTGAAGTGTTTACATTAAGTAAACACCACACATTTTCAAAGGATTAAGAGACTTTACTACTTAATCGATATAGTTTTATTCCATTCAATCACACACACATATGTGATCTAACACCACATCACCCTAGACTCAAATAGAGATTGGTCTTGAAACTGATTTGGACAAGTCTTGAAAAGTTCTTGTACAAGGCAGGAGGGACCTGAAATAAGCAGTCCGGAAACATGATCATCCATCCAAAAAATTTGGTTCTGAGGAACGAGTTTGACATAGAACTAATCAGCTCGGTTCAGGACATAACTTAACAGTTTATACTAACTCAGACTAGATCAGTACGTGATAGCTTCAGACCATAAACATCTTGGCTCAGACCAGTACTAGACAAGATCAAATCTGTTCGGTTCAAAACAATAATATTCTGGCAGTTTGGTTCACCGTAACTACTTCAATCAGTTCAGTTCAAGCTCGGTTCTACTCCTCCTATATCATATCAGTTTGGTTCAGACAAGGTTTGTTCATGAAAAGGTCAGTTCATCTCTTTTTAACTTCACTCAGACCATACACAGTTTAGCTAGCAGTTTTCCTAGATTGATTCCAACCGAAACTAAACTAAACTGATCAGTACACCATCTTAAACAAGTGATCCGACTATGACTTTAGCTTAACAGAACATGTAATTTCTCAGAACATGGCTAAGTCAGGTAGATGAGGCTTACCCTAGATCACCACCGTTAGTTGGCCTTAAACGGATCTCCTCTCCAAGCTTTACACACAGCTGTACTGGATCACAAAGAGAGATAAGGGTTTGGTTCATAACAGAAGCTGAACTAGGTTTAGGGTTTACTAAAACTCCCTTACCTTTTGATCCTTCTCAAGAAAACAAACTGAGCCAACTGGTGGATGAATTTCGTTCAGGTTTCTTCTTGATCTTTCTCTTGATTTTTACTTCTTTCTCTCTGATTTTTTTCACTGAAATTCTCTCTTTCTCTCAGCAACAAAAACGTGCTAATAGCTCCCTGAAGGGGTTATATAGCTGAGGAGTGTTCCTAGTTGAGTGTCTCAGCTTAACATAAAGCAGAAGTGAGCAAGGACAGCTGGTGTGCTGCTTCACACACCCAGCCACCAGAAGCTTTCATTTCCTTCCTTTTAAGAATGGTTTATAAATCATGTGCTTCTCACATGATCTGTCCAGCAAGCAAGAAAGCAGGAAGCTTTTGCTTGTCAAGTGACTTGTGCTGAGAAAGCAGGCAGACAAGGTTCTGAAGGACCATGGATGATTTATAAGGAATTTTAGGAAGCTGGTCGGTAATTTTCGTACAGCTTTTGACTAAAATTTTCTCGACCTTTGATTCTTGTCCTGCTTCAACCAATCTCGTCTAGATTAAATAAAATTCGACCAACTTAATTAATACTTAAACAGAACTAACAAGTGATGTCCTTTCGACCACAAGAAAATCTCGTCGAGTCATTAATTCATCGGTTCGATCTTTATTTTTAATTATGATCGATTAAACTCAAATCTGACTTTTCAAAAGTTTCTCGACCAAAATTATATCCATTTTTGATGGTCATTACACTCTTCCCCCCTCAAAAGAATTCGTCCCTGAATTCTAAAAAATACAAATGGACACTTTACTAGACATCTGGGGTATCTGAGAAGAGTTCTGGGTATTAAGCTCTGAACTTATCTTCATCCTCCAATGTGACTACAACTCTCTGACGCTTGCCCCAAAATACTTGAACTTGAGAAATCTCTCTGTTCTTTAATCTCTTGATACGACGCTCGCCTATCCACAAAGGACCTTCAGGATAAGTTAGGTTGGGTTGCAAATTCTCTGGTCGTTGTGGCTCGACCATATTCGGATCCGGAATATGCTTACGCAACATCGATACATGAAATACCGGGTCCATAGGCATATCAGGAGGAAGTTCAAGACGGTAGGCTACTTCTCCAACTCTAGCAAAAATTCTGTACGGACTAATGTAGCGGTTTGCCAATTTTCCAACCTTCCCAAACCGATCCTTTCCTTTTAGGGCAGCTACTTTCAAGAAGACTAGATCATTCAATGCAAAGATGACTTCTCTTCTACCGTGATCAGCATACTTCTTCTGGCGGTTTTGGGATTTCTTCATATTTGCTTGAATTATCCTTACTTTCTCGGCAGTCAATCTACTATCTTTGGACCAAGGATTCTTCGTTCACCAACTTCACTCCAACACACTGGTGTTCTACATGGTCGACCATACAGAGCTTCGTACGGTGACATACCGATACTTGAGTGGTAGCTGTTGTTGTAGGAGAATTCTATTGACGGAAAGAACTTATCCCACGGACCATTCTAGTCGAGGATACACAACCTTAACAGATATTCAAGAGTTCTGATGGTTTGTTTGGTCTGGCCATCGGTTTCTAGATGAAACGCGGTACTCATATGTAAGTCAGTACCCAAAGATTGTTGGAAGGCTCGCCAAAACTTAGCTGTAAAGCGTGGGTCTCGGTCTGATACTATATTTGCTGGTACTCCATGAAGCTTTACTATTTCTTCCAAGTATAGCTCTGCTAACGTCTCTACTTTGTCTGTAAGTTTCATCGGTAGGAAATGAGCGGACTTGGTAAGACGATCGACGATTACCCAAACAGCATCATTCCCGCGGACTGGTTCTCGAGGTAAACCAGAAACAAAATCCATCGCTACTGCATCCAATTTCCATCAGGGATTGGTAGACTTTGAAGTAAGCCCCCTGGTACTTGGTGTTCGGCCTTTATCTGTTGGCAAGTTTGACACTGAGAAACCCATACAGCAACATCTCGTTTTATCCCTGGCCAGTGATAATACCTTCTGATATCTCGATACATCTTGGTGCTTCCGGGATGAATGCTTAAGAGAGAATGGTGTGCAGTCTTTAAAATCTCTTCTTGAAGTCTTTCTCCTTTCGGAACGGTTACTCGACAATTGAGTAACAAGGTTCCATCATTGGCAACTTGATATCCTCTCAAATTACCTTCATTCAGCTCTTCTCGGATCTTCTTTAGGTTCTCGTCTCTCATTTGTGCTTCTCGGATACGAGTAAGTAAACCGGCTTGGCTCACTGTTTGTAATCCTAAAGGCTCTCCTTCCTCTCCTTCCAAGGCAGCCAAACTAATCATCTTGAACTCTGCTTCAAGATTATGAAGTTCCTTTTCAATATCTACATCAACTTTCCTTCGGCTCAAAGCATCAGCAACAATATTTGCTTTTCTTGGATGGTATAGGATCTGCATGTCGTAGTCAGCTACAAACTCCATCCATCGCCTTTGCCTTAGGTTCAAATCAGGTTGAGTGAAAAGATACTTAAGGCTTTATGGTCGGTGGACACTTGGATCTTCTGTCCATATAGATATGATCGCCAAATCCGAAGAGCAAATACTACTGCGGCCATTTCCAGGTCATGCGTTGGATAGTTTACTTCATGCTTTCTTAGTTGTCTTGATGCATAAGCGATTACCTTATATTCCTACATCAGCATCTGTATAGACGGTGTACGGATGGTTAGGTTTAGGCAAAGCTAAGATAGGTGCAGACGTCAATGCTTGCTTCAGTTTATCAAACGCTTCTTCAGTTTCTGAACTCCATTCATAGGTGACACCCTTACCAGTTAGACGAGTCAGTGGCTTTGATGTGCTTGCGAACCCTTGAACAAACTTCCTGTAATAGCCGGCCAATCCAAGAAAACCCTGAATCTCAGTAACATAAGTCGGACGAGGCCAATCTTTAATAGTAGCTATCTTTTCTGGATCAACGACAACTCCTTGTTCTGATACTCGATGACCTAAGAAGCCAACTTCTCTTTTCCAAAAATGGCACTTACTAAACTTAGCAAAAAGCTTTTGATCACGTAACCGCTCAAGGACTAAGCGTAGAGGCTTCTCGTGTTCTTCGGCACTTCGGGAATATATGAGAATGTCATCGATGAATATGATAACAAACTCATCCAAATAGTCCCTAAATAGTTCGTTCATTAGAACTCATGAAAGCAGCCAGGGCGTTTGTAAGACCAAAGGGCATTACTACAAAATCGAAATGTCCGTATCGTGTCCTAAAGGCAGTCTTCATGATGTCAGTCTCAGAAATAAGAATTTGGTGATAGCCGGAAGCTAGATCGATCTTCGAAAACCAACTCGCTCCTTGCAACTGGTCTAGTAGCTCATCAATTCTTGGAAGTGGGTATTTGTCCTTGATGGTCACGTTGTTGATTCCCCCGATAATCAATGCAAAGTCGCAAGCTTCCGTATTTCTTCTTCACGAACAACACGGGTGCTCCCCACAGTGATGAACTAGGACGAATAAAACCCTTCTCTAGAAGATCGGCTAACTGCTGCTTCAACTCAGAAAGCTCGGCCGGTGCCATTCGGTACGGTGCCTTTGTTATTGCGGCTGATCCAGGTTCTAAGGTTATTCTAAAGGGATTACTTCTCAATGGTGGAAGTCCTTATAATGCCTTAAATACATCTTCGTATTCTTTGACCACTGGAATGTCTTCTAGGTTCTGCTCTTTCTCATCTTCTACTGGTCCTGTAGTTTAAGTAACTAAGTATACTTCTTCACCCTGCTCCAGAAGATTTTGAACTCTCAAAGCTGATACCAACGATGCTCCGAAGCTCGGTACTATGCCATAGTAAGCTAAAGGGGGTTGGGTATCGCTTTCAAATGTAATCTTCCCTCTACCACAATCGAGGTGAGCTCTATAGCTAGACAGCCAATCCATTCCTAGTATTACCTCGTACCGCTCTAATGGAAGTACTAACAAATGAGCTGGGAACACCATCTCTTGGATAACAATCAGAACTCTTAGATAACAGCCTTCAGTTTCAAGAACTTGATCTCCGGGAGTTAAAACAGGAATACTTAAATTCACTTTAGTTAAAGAGTCCTTCAAATCTCAACGCTACTTCAGGAGCTACAAAACTATGTGTTGCTCCCGAATCGAACATGATATGGGCAGATATACCGCTCACAACCAAAGAACCTAGAGATAATTGACTTCGAGGTCAATTATTCATTCAACAATTTTGTATAACACATTTTTTAAAAAAATTCAAAACACTCAATGGTAAGAAAACAAACCTGAGATAGGACCCTTCGGTGGTCCGGATGGTCCTGGTAACTCTAAAGCATAAGCTCTACCGGCTGTAACTCTCGGTGCAGCAGACTGAGAAGAATGTGTGAGTGGACAAGAAGTCACATAATGTCCGTGCTCTCCACAAGTAAAGCAAGTGATGTGAGATGGTACAGCTGGTCGGAGTTGCCTCATGGTCCGACAATCTCGCCTAACATGGCCCAGCTGGCCACAACTGAAACAAGTCGGGGTTCTAGGTCCCGGTCCTCCCGAACGACCTCCCCGAAAGACTCTACCTCCATGTCCCCTCTGCATCACCGAATATGGTTGACGCTGGAATGGAATAGATGCACGTCTCGGTGGTGCGGAATGGCTAGCAGAAGCTCTCTCAATAGCAATGGCTTCCTCCACATTCACCGCACGCTCCACAAGATCAGCAAATCTATGAAACTCTACTGCCTCGAGTCTGCTCCTGATATCCTGACTAAGTCCCCTAAGAAACTTCCGAATAATCATCAGCTCATCTTCCTGGCCAAAGCGTACATACTGCCTGAGACGTGTGAACTCGGCCTCATACCTCCGAACAGATAAACCTCCCTGAACTAGCTCCATAAACTTAATCTCCAATCTGTCTCTTGCCTCCGGTGGAAAATACTTTCGAATGAACGCAGTACGGAAGTCATCACAAGTTAGCTGGAAATCTCCAATACTCCTCTCTACACATAACCACCAATGGATGGCGTCCTTCTCCAGATAGTAAACAGCCACGTCCTTCTTGAATTCTAGCAGACAATGGGTTGCAACGAAATTATGTTCGAGAATGCACAGCCATGCATCGGCTTCAAAGGGATCAGTCCCTCCCTGGTAGTGCTTCGTCCCCAAGTTCTTCATGATCATAACAATCTTCAGGAAGTCCGGATGAAAAGTGGTAGGTATTGGATCTGGATGAGCACGTTGTGCATTCAGTGCATGTTCCTGTAAACGGATCATCTCGGCCATCAACTCGAGAATAGCCACCAACACTGGATCTGCCGGAACTGGTGCAGGTTCTGCTGCGGGTGTTGCTTCAGCATGGACGTGTGGAATATCATCAGCGGCAACAGCATGTGCGGCAGGATGATCAGCAACATGAGCGGGATGATCAGCAGGATAATCAGAAGTATGAGCAGCATAATCATGTACAACATCTACCTCGATGTCTGTATAGTACGGATCAGGTGTCATAGGCATTGGCATCTGAATTTGAGAGCTATCATATGATCCCTCAGACGGATCAGACTCAATGCTGGTGCCAGAAGGTGTAGCCTCAAAGCTAGGAGTAGAAAGTGGTGCCGGAGTAGATGGCGGTGAAGAGTCTGGAGATGATGAAATAAGTATTGGTAGATAAGCTCCACCACGTCGTTCCCATCTTGGTGGCATCTGCAGAGAAAGTTCATTGTAAGTTTCTACCCAGTTCTATCTATTTCTAAAAGAAGGAACAAACCAGCATATCCTATTTATCCTTGCGACACATTTTTGACTCGAAAAATATTTGAAACAAGTCCCATTCTAGCATCATAGAAAATTGCTCTGATACCACCTTTGTGACACCCCCGATCGTAGATGACTGGAAATGACACGGTCGATGTTCCCTGAAAGCCGACCCGAGGTTCACAGAAAAATTCCGATCACCTTGGACTAGCAATTTGAGAACACCAACGCTCCTACCGGATATCGACCAAGGCTTTTCAACCCGACCAAGTATCTGATAGTTAGTTCGTCCCGGAAAAGGACTAATATCATATGAGTACTCGTGATTTATAAACATACTTTATAAATTATTTATTTACTTTTAAACATCTTACAAAGTGTTATAGTTTCACCCTACGACCTCACGCCCAACAATGTTTTAAGTAAATATACAACAAAAGATGCGTTGCAAGGACAACAAAATACTACCGCTGGTTTGCCGTTCCTTCCGTCCAAAAAGAAGAGGTCCCCCAACTAGTGGTTACCAGAACACACAACAATGAGTCGTGAGTAACTAGTTGACCCAATGAATCAAGATCACTACACAATCAATAGTACAATCGAACAATAATCAAAGAATGAACATGAACATACAGGTACTTAATTTTTACTTTAATATATTATTCATCAATGTGAATCTCATTTTAGTTATCACTTCCTTGTTACCCGCCCTTCATAACTTCAATTATAATTACAATATATATACTAAACTCGACAAACCACAAAGGCTAACCGAGAGTAGTGAGTTAGCATTACCATCATCCTCGAACGTCTTAATGAACATTCGGGACTGCATCGTCATGCAGTACACGGCCTCCAGGGTGATACCCCATCATTGTGTCTTCATGACCTTGTTCCATTCGCAGGACCAAGTCACGGTAATGCGGGAATTTAGGGATAGGAATTTAATAATGAGTTTTCACTTAATACTTAATTCCTTAATTATTTCATAATTAATCCATACATTATTTATACTTATAATTAGTACTTGAGAACAAGTACTAAGAAGTGGCTTAACCTCAATGTGTACTTTCAAATATTTCTTTAAGTGTTAAATGTTTACATTAAGTAAACACCACACATTTTCAAAGGATTAAGAGGCTTTACTACTTAACCGATATAGTTCTATTCCATTCAATCACACACACATATGTGATCTAACACCACATCACGCTAGACTCACCTAGAGATTGGTCTTGAAACTGATTTGGACAAGTTTTGAAACGTTCTTGTACAAGGCTGGACGGACCTGAAATAAGCAGTTCGGAAACATGATCATCCATCCAAACAATTTGATTCTGAAGAAGGAGTTTGACTTAGATCTAATCAGGTCGGTTCAGGACATAACTTAAAAGTTTATACTAACTCAGAATAGATCAGTACGTGATAGGTTCAGACCATAAACAGTTTGGCTCAGACCAGTACTAGACAAGATCAAATCTGTTCGGTTCAGAACAATAATATTCTGGCAGTTTGGTTCACCCTAACTACTTAAATCAGTTCAGTTCAAGCTCGGTTATACTCCTCCTATATCATATCAGTTCGGGTCAGACAAGGTTGGTTCAGGACAAGGTCAGTTCATCTCGTTTTAACTTCACTCAGACTATAAACAGTTTAGCTAGCAGTTTTCGAAGATTGATTCCAACCGAAACTAAACTAAACTGATCAGTACACCATCTTAAAGAAGTGATGCGGCCATGACCTTAGATTAACAACACATGAATTTCTCAGAACATGTCTAACGCAGGTAGATGAGGCTTACCCTAGATCACCACGGTTAGTTGGCCTTAAACGGATCTCCTCTCCAAGCTTTACACACAGTTGTACTGGATCACAAAGAGAGATGAGGGTTTGGTTCATAACAGAAGCTGAACTAGGTTTAGGGTTTACTAAAACTCCCTTACCTTTTGATCCTTCTCAAGAAAACAAACTGAGCCAACTGGTGGATGAATTTCGTTCAGGTTTCTTCTTGATCTTTCTTTTGATTTTTACTTCTTTCTCTGTGATTTTTTTCACTAAAATTCTCTCTTTCTCTCAGCAACAAAAACATGCAAGTAGCTCCCTGAAGGGGTTATATAGCTGAGGAGTGTTCCTAGCTGAGTGTCTCAGCTTAACACAAAGCAGAAGTGAGCAAGGACAGCTGGAGTCCTGCTTCACACACCCAGCCACCAGCAGCTTTCATTTCCTTCCTTTTAGGAAAGGTTTATAAATCTTGTGCTTCACGCATGATCTGTCCAGCAAGCAAGCAAGCAGGAAGCTTGTGCTTGTCATGTGACTTGTGCTGAGAAAGCAGGCAGAAAAGGTTCTGAAGGACCATGGATGATTTATAAAGAATTTTAAGAAGCTGGTCGGTAATTTTCGGACAGTTTTCGACTAAAATTTTCTTGACCTTTGATTCTTGTCCTGCTTCAACCAAACTCGTCTAGATTAAATAAAATTCGACCAACCTAATTAATACTTGACCAGAAATAACAAGGGAAGTCCATTCGACCACAAGAAAATCCCATCGAGCCATTAATTCATCGGTTCGAGCTTTATTTTTAATTATGATCGATTAATCTCAAATCTGGTCCTAAAGACGGAGAGACCGTTATCCTCTATGGACGCATCTTCAACATGAAAGAAAAAGAAGTTCTTCCGCCACTCGTGGTAATTCGACACAAATTCACTTATGATCGTCATCCCCGACCGGGGCCTCAACTAAATTATTGAAGATTTCCCGACTGGTTCAAGAAAGGGGTCGAGGTGTTTTATATCAAGGGTTAACCCCAATTCATAACTCAGCACGAGAATCCCGACAATGTGCTGCAAGCCACACAGGTTTATCTGACCAGTCAATATCTTAGAACAATCGAGAAGTAGCGCTATAACCTCAGGAATAGGAAACAATAAATGACACTGCGTCAGGAACACTTTCTAGCACGTAAAGTAACCACCGGGTGGGAACTCAGCCACCTCTCCTGCCTCTAGAAGACGAAACTCGACCAAGTCGGGAACTCGGCAATGGCTCCGAATAGCATCCAGCCCGTTTGGACAGCTTTTGATGGGATAACCCTCTACGAGGTTGGAATGAAACCGAGTCAAGGCCCACGTACCTGGTATAGGGGGTTTCACGTCTCCCCTGGCAACCCAGTACGCCTCGCTTCCTCAGGATCAACTGAATAGGCCGAGAATTCCACCTTCAGTACAGCATCGTTGTATTGTAAGCTGGAACCATTGGGAATGGGACGATCGTCACGAGACTTTGAGGAAACCTCTCTCGCTGAAGACATAGCTTCCTTTTTACCAAAAGAATGGAAGAGAGAAGAAAATCATTTGATTCTTAAAAAAGTTTGTGGAAATATACAATTGAAGAGTTTGTAAAACCACTCCACATACTTATAGAAGAAAGGATTTACTTTTTCACCTCGAGGCTTCAGACGTTGGATTCCGCCTAATTCATCCAATATGCTTAAAAACGCTCGCAAGAACTTCATAGTTCTAACGAGCTGGGGGCTAACTGTTGGGGTGAAAATCGGTTACAACGGAATTGACATCAGAAACCTATCCGGAGAATGCGTTTGTTGGGGTCAAAAACTGTATTCTCAAAATCAGCATCTAAAAGTTGTGTTTTTATACGAATGCAGCATCGAAATCGACTTAGCGCAAGTCTCTGGGCCAAAACTCAAAAGAAAGAAACCCGAACCGACCAACTCGCCATACGAGCGAGTTGGTGAGCATGGATCGACCTACTCCCCATACGGGCGAGTTGGTGAGCATGGACCAACCAACTCACCATACGGGCGAGTTGGTAGGCACAACACGGCCAACACGTCAAATAGGCGAGTTAGACAACACGAGCAACCTGACCCGTTCATTTGGAAATATGGTTCGAATCAATCTAGTTTCACATTGTCCTCGTTAAACTCCACATTGGAACCTTACCGAAAGAACTCATTTTCTCGAGAAAGGATCGGGTCGATCTTATGAGACGATATCAGTTAACTAAACACCTAGAGTCACGCGCTTCATAAGAAAGATCCAAACTCACGGACGACGTCGTCTTAGCAATGTTATTTCAATAAAATCGTAGAAACGCCTAAGTTAGAAAACGGGCCGACGAGGTCTAAAGCTCGGCTAAAGGCCCACTCGCGATTTTATCCGAAATCAAGCCCAAACTTTGTGACGGTTTATCTTTTATTTTGCAGGAAAATAAATGTTAAGTTCGAAGGGATAAATGTCAAGATCGGAGGATAAATGTTAAGTTTCCGAAGATAATCATGAAGATCGAGGAAAAAAGAAATATTTCGGCGAAGCGATAAATTCTACCAAGGCATAAAGGGAAAGAGAAAACCGCCTCTAGAGGAGTATATAAGGATTTCGCGGGTGATGATGCAGAGGGACACAAAAATCTCCACACAGAGCAAACACAACTTAGCACTTAGAGCATTTATGCAACTTTTCGTTTTTGTTGTTCGAGCTGCGACTCAACTAGGATTCTGCAGTCTTAGGTTATTAGAACTATGGATCTCGCTGACAGGTCTCATAGCCTAGGCTCCTATCCTGTTGTAAACGCTCATACGCAAATTCGGAGTAAAACATCTATTTGCTCTCTTTTCGATCCTTACTTTGTTTTTTCACATTTACTTTGTATTCTGACTGATTGGTGTGTGGTTTACCAGATATCCGGGACCTCTGGGAAACTAGGGTTTACCCTTCGTTCCTAATTCAACGGAAATCGACAGTGCGAATTTTGGTTCCCATAGTGCTCGGGATCATCAGCAAAGTCTGCACCTCGCACGCTGAAACCTCTATCATCTGAGTCCCCTCGTCATCCACAAAGGACCAATAGCGCCCTCCTTCAGCCACTGGGTCCTCGTCAAGTGACCCTCATCCATGTACTACAGCTCCCTCTCCACTAAGGCTCCCTCGAGTATGATGCTAAGAAAGCTGAATATAGGTGTCAAGAGGCTCCCGATCGTCTCCTTCTTCGAGCCAGAGCCCTTGAAGGGTTTTTCCTTCAGGGTCGCCAAGTGATCAGAAAATATAGCCTCCAAGTTCACCCACTGATCGCTCACTGGTGGGGGAAGACCTCGTCGCCGAGCCCAACCAATTCCCTAACAGAATAGTATAGCAGTGTCAGCTCCTGAACCCTAACCTTGTTGGGATCCATCTTGTAAAACAGAGTGTTGGCAAGGACCTTCAGGAAGTAGTGCAGGGTGGGGTGACAGATGTCCGTCTGAGTAGCCTAGCCGGAGTCAAAGTGTCCTGTCGCAATGAGGCCCCAGAAGGTAGGCTGACCAGGGAAAGGAGCATATGTACCGGCGCGAGTACCAATGTCGAACCCATAGATCTCACAGAGCTGCGTGATGGGGATCCGGTACATGATGCCTCTGATGAGAAAAGTCAGGGTAGCCTCATTCGCCACCTTTACCCGAGGGCTTTTGTAGAGAACCTGAGCCGTAGCGATGCACTATCTTACTAGGTCGGGATTGAGAGGATATGGCTTACTACCCATAGTACAAAGTCCTAGCTCCTACACCATTTGTCTCTGCGTAGAGCCCTAGCTTCTTCAAAGTGTGCCTGTTGACGAACTTGGTGGGCTCGATGGAAACTCTTTGCCAAGTGTTTTAGTAGAGGCTTTCAAAATCATCCCACTCCTCGCGCACGGGACGTTGGGTACATTCCCTCGATGCCACAGCCTTTTGAGGGTTAGGGTAGTCCTCGAATGTGACAATTAAGTCCTCCTCCTCCTTTGTTCACCTTTGGACGATTGGAGCATTGGAGCTTCTGGTCTCGAATCGTGCTATTGTTCGCCTCTCGTCCATCTGCATGTAAAAATAAAACCAATAATCAGAAACGATGTACAGACAAAAAGAATAACCATCGATCGATGGTATCGCATGGGTAACGATAGAAGGCACCTCATGGCCGTCGATCGACGGCGACTCGTGGGCATCGACCGATGGTATATTGCGGACCAAGGGTTAAAAAATCGAGAGGAACAAACTCAAATCGTGCAAACCATATGTAAAGATGATAGATAGTTCCTAATCTAGTACTACATTACCTTAAAACATCCTAAATCCCGAGCTAAACCACAAAAGATTCGATTTTTCTTCAAACCCTATAAAATTCCCTAAACTAAGAGATTTAGAGAACATACCTTGATGATTGAGTGATTTATTGAAGTAGACAGGTAGAAAGGGTGAAAATCGAGTTATGTAGGCTCAAGAACGAGAAAAATTACCAAAATTTGAGAGAGAAATCGAATGTTAACTCGTGTGTTTTTTTGGCGGTCTGGAGAAAAGTGATTTATGAATTGGGGTCATGTTGAGTTAACGTACTCGACACTCGACCGTCGATCGACGGTCCTATAGGGGCGTCAATCGGTGGTCTGTTTGGTGACTTCAGATTCAGTTAAGAAATTCATAAATGCATAAATAATTGATAAAGAAGTATTGTATATTTGTTGTTAATTAATTATTGTTATTATATATATGTTCTTCTTTTGTTTTATTTAATTTATTATTTTTGTTATTATTATTTATTATATATATATATATATATATATATATATATATATATATATATATATATATATATATATATTTTGTTTAATACTAAATTAGTGGGCTGCCTCCCACTCAGCGCTTGTTGAAAGTCGTTAGCTTGACGAAAAATGGTTTTATCATTCGGGGTCAGGCACCTCTAGACGCATGGTATGAGTATACTGAATTTCAGCTTTAGCCCAGTAATGTTTCATTCACTGCCCATTCACCATGGAATCCTCTCCTTTAGGATTAAATAGGACAATTGTCCCATAAGGCGTAACTTCTTTAATGGTGAAGGGTCCAGACCAACGATAATGTAGTTTTCTGGGAAATAGAGTCAACCGAGAATTGTACAAGAGTACTTGATCGTTCGGTTCAAAATGCCGTGAAATAATTTTCTTGTGGTGTTAGGCTTTTGTTATCTCCTTGTAAAATTTTGAGTTCTCGTATGCGCGATATCTAATTCTGTGTAACTCATTTAGAGGAATTAATCTCTTTTTTGTTGTGGGTTTAGCATCAAAGTTTATCTTTTTGAAGGCCCATTCTGATTTATGTGCTAGTTCTACTGGGAGATGGCATGCTTTTCCATGGATTAGGTGAAATGGGTTAGTTCCAAATGGTGTTTTAAACGCTGTTTGGTATGCACAAAGTGCATCATCTAACTTCAAAGACAATTTTTTACGGGTCGATACTACCGTCTTTTCTAGGATTTCTTTGATCTGACGGTTGGATACTTCTACTTGTCCGCTGGTCTGGATGATAAGATGTAGCTACTTGATGGTGAAGTCCGTGTTTCTTGAGTAGTTTCTCAAACACTTTGTTAATGAAGTGGGTACCTCCATCTCTTATTATGATTTGCAGAACTGCAAATATGGGAATGATAATACTCTTAAAGAGTTTAACGACTACGGCAATATCATATTTGGGAGTTGTTATTGCTTCCACCCATTTAGATACATAGTCTACAACAACTAGTATGTATTTATTTCCGTGCAAAGAAGGGAAATCGCCCATGAAATCGATGCCCCAGCAATCAAACACTTCAACTTCAAGTATGAAATTTGGTTCCATTTTGTTTCTCTTGCTGATTTCTCCTATTCTTTGGCAGGGGTCGCACTTCGCTACGTAGGCTTTAGCATCTCGAAACATAGTTGGCCACCAAATGCCCGCTTGTAGGATTTTTGACACTGTCTTAAAACTAGCGAAATGTCTGTGAAAATGATATAAAATTTCTGGAGTTTCGTTTTCGGCAACACATCGTCTGTATATGTCGTCAGAACAGTGTTTGTAAAGATAAGGTTCATCCCAGTGATATCTCTGGATTTCTCTCAAAAAATTATTTTTATGATATCTTTTGAATAGTTCGGGTTCTACTTCAGCCACAAGATAGTTTACTATATTTGCATACCAAGGTCTATCAGTGGTGTTCGGTGCACAAACCCACCGACTTATCTCCGGGATAGTCATTATTTGGGATTGAAGGATTACAACTGATGTTGATATTTATTAGAATGATTATTTCATCGTCCTTCTCAAATGTATTGTCGATCGACGGGGTATGGGAAACATCGATCGTTGCTTTGCGGCTAAATCGTTCGTTGGGCTTTGCATGTAATAGATCAATTCCACTTCTTGCGCCAAACTGACTCAACCAACGAAAGTTGATTCTGTTAAGTAGACATTTTCTTTAGGTAAGAAATCATCTATAGGGATGTCGTCATCAATTCTTATTCTTGACAAGTGATCTGCGACTTTATTTTCTACTCCTTTCTTATCTTTGACTACTATGTCCAATTCTTGGAGACGTAGAATCCATCGTAGAAGTCTCGGCTTAGCGTCCTTTCTGGTCTTTAAGAATTTCAATGCCGCCTGGTCGGTGTGAAATACTACTTTTGAACTGACTAGATAGGATCGAAATTTCTCGAAGGAGAATACCACAGCCAACAACTATTTTTCTATTGTCGCATAATTGCGTTGCGCATCGTCTACAGTTTTACTGGCGTAGTATATAACATATAACTTTTTGTCTTTCTTTTGCCCAAGTACCGCGCCTACAGCGAAATAGCTGGCGTCGCACATAATTTCGTATGGTAGATCCCAGTCTGGTGGTTGGACAGCAGGGGTGGATATGAGCACTGATTTAATTTCTTTGAAGGTGTCGAGACATTCATGTGTAAAATCGAATTTCACCTCTTTGCACAAGAGCGCAACAAGGGGTCTAGCAATTTTGCTAAAATCTTTTATGAATTGCCTATAGAATCCAGCATGTCCTAGAAAACTTCTAACGTATTTGACATTATTGGGTGGTGGCAATCCAGTCATTACTTCAGTCTTTTCCTTGTCTACCTCAATTCCGGCTGCTGAGACCTTGTGTCCCCATAAAATTCTGTTGTTAATCATAAAATGGCATTTTTCCCAGTTCAAAACAAGATTTTTCTCTTCGCATCTAGCTAGTCCTTACACTGGTTATCGAGACATGTTTTGAAGTTTGGACCATATACCGAGAAGTCGTCCATGAAAACCTCCATGAAGTCCTCGATCATATCTGTGAATATCGACATCATGCATCTTTGGAAAGTTGTAGGGGCGTTACAGAGTCCGAATGGCATCCTGTGATATGCGAATATTTCATAGGGGCAAGTAAAGGTGGTCTTTCTTGATCGTCCGGATGTATGGGGATCTGGAAGAATCCGGAATACCCGTCGAGTAAACAATAGTATTCGTGGTTTACAAGCCTTTATAACATCTGATCGATAAAGGGTAAAGGGAAATGATCTTTTCATGTGGTAGCTTTTAGTTTCCTGTAATAGATACACATTTTGTGTATGGTAAAAGTTCTAGTAGGGATTAATTCATCTTTGTCATTCTTTACCACAGTAATTCCTCCTTTCTTTGGGATAACATGAACCGGACTGACCCAGTTGCTGTTTGAGATTGGATAAATAACACATACTTCTAGAAGTTTCATGATTTCTTTTTTAACTACTTCCTTCAGGTTGGGGTTTAATCTCCTCTGATGCTCTATGGATGATTTTGATTCATCATCAAGGTGTATCCTATGCATGCATAAACCGGGAGAGATTCCTCGGATGTCATCTAACAAATATCCGAGACCCTTGTGGTGCTTCCAAATTTTATTCAGAAACAGTGCTTGCTCTCCCCTACTCAAGTTTGCATTTATGATGATAGGATAGAAATTTTTGTAAGAAAAGCATATTTAAGGCCGGATGGAAGTGGTTTAAGCTCGATTTTTGGTGCTTTTTCCTTGCTCCAGTCGTCGGTCATAGTACGTTGTCGATCGATGGTGATATCGGGATGTCGATCGATGGGGGTCGATATATCGAGTTCGTCATGATCAACATAAAAATTTCTTTTGTGGCATCCATTAACCTTGTGTGCTCTCCAGTGCGATATTCTAACGAAGAGATGTCGCCATCAAGAGATGTGATTGCTCTCTCTAGAGGATCTTTTGAGCACATATCTTTGAATGATTCTTCTGCTAGGTCGGAAAGGTAATCGATATGGTAGATGTTACCGTCCATCAATGGTTGTTTTATTATCTTTTCCATGTCAAAGACCATCGGTATTTTCCCTATGTTTAGGCATATATGTCCTTCTCAGACATCAATGATCACCCCTGGGTTTTTGCTCATGCTTAAGCACTATGAATTCTGCAGGTATATCGCAGTTATGAATGTGTACGGACACGTCCTCAAGTACGCCTTCAAGAATTCTAGTGGATCTATCAGCTAAAGCTAAAGTGACCCTTGTAGGTTGAAAATGCGTTAGCCCAAGAGTAATGAAACAGAATAAGGCATCAGGTTGAAACTAGAGCCTAAATTGCAAAGGGATCTTTGAAATCTCTCATCGCTAATAGTTCAGTCCCGAACGAAACTACCGGGGTCAGGGAGTTTGACTGGAGTTTTTCCTTGAAGAATTTCGTTCACTTCTTCGGATACCATCATCACGCAGTGTTCTGATTCATGGAATCCTCGTGATGCCACATCTTTCACGTACTGCTTAGTGGCAGACGAGATGTGAATGGCATCGCTTAGTGGCATCTTAATGTTTACTTTGTCAAATGGTTTCTTGCATATTGCTTTTTTAGCTGCTTCTTCTTCTTATTAGCATTTTTTGGAGGAAAGGGGCGGGGGAGGGGGGGGGGGGGGGGGGGGGGGGGGCGATTGGTAAACCTTGGTCCTAACCAGTTCGGGTTGTTCTGGGTCAGAATGTCGATCGATTCTTGCTTCAGAGCGTCGATCGATGTCTGCTACGTCTGTGTTCCTTCCCTTAGGTTCAATAATTAATTCCTCAAGGTCGTCATTTTGGACTAATACTTCAGTTTCAGGAGGTATTTCGGGATCCTTCTAGTAAATTTCGAGTGGGATGGGATGCACTTTTTCTTTTTCATTTGTTGCGATTTTCTCGAATTCGTCGATGGTGATGCTCTCTTTAACTCCTGGGGTGAATTGTCTACCGCTTCGTAAAGCTATGACATTGCAATGGCTCTTGGGGTTAGCGTCTGTTTTACCATGTAAAATCCGTCCTCTCTCCTGATACACTTAGTGCTACTCGCCACTTGATTGTCGATCCTCTTAATGTGTTCGCTTAGAGTTTCAATTTTTTCTGTCATCTCTGAGTATATAAGATCTAAATTCTCATTGAGGTCGGCGACTATTCTACGGGGTCTTGTGAAGACTTGATTCATTTTTGACTTTTAATTTCTTTCGTGTTTGTTCACAGTGGTGTCGTAGTTGCTTGTGAAATTGCCAGCGCTTTCCCTAAATTGTTGATCGTTCAGGTTCATCATATCAGAGAACTCAAATCGTTTTTCGAAGTCGGAAGAAACGACACCGTCCTCACCATAGTGTTGAGACAAGCCATGTCCATCTAGAAGGGTCGCAACTTCTGCCAAAGTTTTTCTAACTCGGATCGAGTGCTTCTCCTCCGCGAACATTGGTGGTTCCTTCTTTTTGGTGTCTCTCATTTCAAAAGATCGACCGGAAGCAATGTTTTCTATAAGCCTTTTAGCACTTGCAGGGCTTCAGGTTCCGAAGTTTCCCTCGCTGGCTGTATCAAGGAGGGTTTGATAGTCTAGGTTTAGTCCTCTATAGAAAGTGTTGATGAGTTGGGGTTCTGAGAATGCATTGTGCGGGCACGAAAGCTGGTAGCTCTTGAACCTCTTGCATGCGTTTTTAAAAGATTTGCGGCTACCTTAAATGAATGTGGATATTTCTCTCCTCGCTTGCTAGTATTTCTCCTCGTCAAAGAAGTGATTAATGAATGCGCTTCTAAAATACTCCCAACAACTAAGGGAACCTGGTGGTAACTGGTTCAGCCACCCCCTGGCATCACCTTCTAGGGAAAAAGGGAAAAGTTTGCAGCGATTGAAATCGTCATTAACCATGTCTTCTAGCATCTCGATGTGATTGTTCGGGTGTTCGGTAGTAAAACCACTGAATTGATTTTTGAGCGCCATGTTTAGGAAGTCGATATCAAGCTCAGATCTTCCTGATTGGTTATCAGATAATCGAATTGTGGACCTATTGAATAGGTCTTGCTGGGGTTTAGGTATCCGACCATTGGCAATTCATGCTTTATCTCATTCTTTGGAGATTTAGTGATATGATCGGTGATTTCAGCCCCTTGATAATTAATTAGTTGGCTTGATTCGTTGCTTTTATTGTTCATTGGTTCTATCAACAATATGTTCTTATTATCAGAATCAGTTAAGGCGTAAGCTCCCGGCTGATCGGTATCAATCGATGGCAATGGAAGGGTGTCGCCCGACAGTAATGGACCAGCATCGATCAATTCCGGAGGAGCTCCGTTGATTAATACTTGTCGTCCTGAATCCATATTCTCTCCTTAAAGCACCTGCATAATTGGGTTTAGGGAAAGAATAAATTAGCAGACATTAAGGTAAAATCTAGACGATATTCTAAACAAAATCTATTGGCAATAAGAAAGAGTCCCCGGCAACGAAGCTAAACTTGATGTTGGGTTTTATTTCACTTTCAAATTAACCCTATTTCCTACTTTTACTCTCTCAAATAAGAGGTTCAGTGTATTACTTAGGCATCAAATCCACAGAGACTCTAGGATTGCACAATAGACTTATTGCTTTCGAATTAAAGCTAGATGAATTATAATAATAACAATAAAAGACATTTCAATATTGATTTGGTTTGTGAGGATCAAATTAAGATATTAGACGGGATTTTTTTAGGTAAGCTTTGATACTACATATTAATAGATTGCTATGCTCTTATTAAGCACCGTTCTTGAAATCAAGCCATAGGTTTAGGAGATCGCTCTCGCGCATCTCAACTGAGTATCGATCGATGTCCACCAGGTGGTATCGATCGATGCTCATTCTAAACAGTATTGGTTTCGCGGTTTAATGGGTTCTCTAAACTTCCAATTGAACTCTCCTTTGTTACCTGTTATTTAGATTGTTTAAGATAGATCCCCAGTTATAACCAAACTCTCGGTTGCGCTATGAAACCATAATTTCTAAGCTTGAGGTGATCAAGTTCAACTTAGCATTAAGAGTAACTTAAACAAAGAACCAAGAAGATTACCCTATAAGTTCTACAAAATTAACAATACATTATTACCATTGAATAACCCTTAATCTAACAATGAACTACTCAGACATAGCAATAAATAACATGAATAAATCCTGAATAAATTGCGTAGAATAAACTGAGTAGAAAGATAAGGAGTTCAAGATCTTCTCTGTAATGATGATCAGATCTCTCTCTCCAATAGATGTAGCAAGGTGATCCAACTCTTAATTCTAAAACTCTTGTGTAACTTAGAAGAAAAATTTCTCTGAGTTCTTCTAGGTTCTCTTTAAAACTAAGATAGAAAACCCTAATAAATACTCTAAATTTTGGCCAGGGACTTTTCTTGCAAATGATGGAACTTATGGGTAAAACTTGTAATTTCTCAAGCCCTCACTAATCTCGCTGTCGACTTGTCTATCGATCGACGCACAGTGTGTGACGTTGATTGATGGTTCACTCACAAAACTGGATCCGACTCTGGGTTTCTGGCTAAGAATCTTAAATGCTCCAAAATAGCCCAATATCTCCAATTGCTTCCAATGAGTAGCTAGACCTGTAAATACTCTAAAACAGTTCCAAATGCATATAAATGACTCTAAAAATACTCTATATATCATAGGTAAAATAGGTAAAATCCATGGCATATCAACTATGAACATTGGCCGGAGGTGCGGGTGGTCCGTATGGTCATGGTTATGGATCGGATGGTCTCTTTGGACTAAGAGATCAATCTGGTTTCTTGTTGGGCCTTAAATGGTATTTTTTATAAGGCCTGGGGTGGCCCAAATGTAGATTTCCAAGGCCTAATGGGCCGGTTTGTGTGGATGTGCCAATCGACCATGGTTTGGATTAGTTTGGTTTTTTCGATGGCTTTGTTCGACCAAGGGCAATCCTGTTATGGTATAAGTGGATTGAGTTGTACTTAGATTTCATATAAGGATCCCACACCTTTATGAATGGGCCGTATTATGGTTGGTACGGATCAAATCATGTTTGGTCTAACTCGATCACATAGAGTAATGGTCGGATGTGATGCATTATTTAGATTAAATGGAGCAAGTTATGGAAAATTGGTTTGATTTGATCATGGCTTAGACCAATCAGAATGTGATATATGTTTGGATCTCAATGGTTATGATCATGGGCCAAAGGTTAAGGTGTGACCTTTAACCAAGGTGGTTATTCATGACAGATAACCGAGTGATTGGAAATTGTTGTAAGATAGACTTTTAGGCCACATGGTCTTTAAGGGAAATTGATGGCTAAATCTACTAACCATAATCTGGACTTTTATTAGCGGTATGATGTGTGTCCTATCCAAGATGCATGATTCATCTGGAAGGATGCCACTTGCATTAATAGGAGACAACAGCTGCGTAAGGAATGGTGATCGATCCATGATCCATGGGTGATCAGGATCGATGGTCTTACCTTCTTTATGTATCAATGTCGTGTCACTATGATATAGTGACGATAAAGAATGCTTGATATCAACCTTGGTGTTGGTAAACAAGGCCAAAGGATTGCCTAAGAGCCATGAGGAAGAGTATGGTTAGTGCTATGAGTCGTGGACTATAAGTACTGAGCCTATGTGTGCTTCTTCAAGGAATGCAGTGTATGGTCTGATTATATTGGCGTATGGACGTCTTGATCCATAGATAATGGATCAAAGGGAAGGCTCTAACTTTATCCGAGATGCATTGGTTTGGAACACAAGCCTAATCGAGTTCATTGGAATGTTGTTCCATGGCTGGTCAAGCCGAAGTGAAGAGTCAACGAATCCATGTCATGCGGGGTTCGATAGGAGAATCAATGAGTTGAATGGTTCAATAGCCAAGCAAGAGTAGTTCGAATCAATGGAGGACCACTGAGCTAACAAGCTCCATGGATGTGGCAAAGGTATGACTTAGAAATTACTTAGATAGAAAAGAAACTTGCTAGGATGATGGTAGAATTTTTTAGGGTAATGGAACCTCGGATTAGTTTGAATTGAACCGTTTCAAGGATTGGTCTATAAGCTGAAATGGCAGTTAAGTGAACTGACCATGTCTTACACAATTAGACCGGACGAGTACTTGATTGGATTAGATCAAGGGTTATATCAGAATATTCCGCTACATATTGTTAGAAATGATCTAAGCTAGGAAATGACTAGGTAGTCTTTACCTTAGGTCTAAGTGAACTCACGCCTTAGGGCAAAATTAATTAAGAAGGTTTCAATGAATAGAGAGGTTCGGCCAGTAAGTGGACCGAGCGATGTAAGCCTTCGACCGCGGCCTAGTTAGCTGGGTTTGGGTTTTACAAGTTGGTATCAGAGCATTCTTGATCCTGTTCAGGACGGATTTCAAAGATTATTAGCTCAAACTGAAATTTTTCTGAAGAAACTAAGTTGATTATAAAACCTTAGTTTCAGTGAGAAAAGTGAGAGTTGAGATATGTTAGTTATCGTGCTTGAAAATAGGGAAATTGTGAGACGAACTGTGGAAGTCGAAATTCATACTGTCGATTTCCGTAATCGGAGGAAAGCCAGGAAAACCTAACTTCCCGTGAGGTCCGAATTCGCTGGGAGAGCCAACGACAAGTGACCAAATAAATGTGAAAAATATGGAAAGATAACAAAATGCATTTAGAAAAAAATATATCTTTATTTCCATTTTGTGCATGATCGTTCCAGAGACAAAAGCATACAAGAAGCTTGTCTGGAAACAGGATTACAAAGTAAATCGTCTAACACAAGCAGTAAAACGAGACTAAGTTTGCTAGCACTACCACCTACGTCGAGAAAAGCCTATGTGGCTGCAACTCGCTTAGCACTAGACGAAAATACAAAAACATTTCTAAAGATTTCGGAATGGACCTTAGGAAAGGCTATCTATGTACCCTTTTCGAGGATCAAGCCGAACGTAGTTCAATTAAAAAATTGAACAAGAGATCGAACTGCCTGGGCGAGTTCGTCTGGTAATCGAGTGCAAGTCACAGAAACCAAACTTCTCAAAAAATAAAGCCTAAGGTTTATAAGTGAAGAGAGTTATAGAGTCCAAAAAATCGTTCCTTTCACCTCTCGCCTTACCATTCCTTATATATTTATCCTAGGTCGGGTTTCCCTTTCCTTTTCTGCATGCGGGTTGGGTTTATCGCTTCGCGAAAATGTTCCATTTTTCTTCGATCTTCATGATTATCCCTTGAAACTTCACATTTTTTCTTGGAATTTCACATTTATATTCTTCCACGAATAAGAGATAGACCGTAATAATATCCTTGGGCTCGATTTCGTCTACAATCGTAAGTAGGCTTCCAACCGTGTTTTAGACGTTTCGGACCATTTTTTGAATTAAACGTTTTTATGATTTCTTCGGAAGAACACATTTGGTACGACATCGATTTTATAAAATCGTTAAAATTACTCATATAGTCGAGGCAATTTTGGTGTTAGGTCAACCATTGTTGTTTTATACGGTCAGTTTGAACTTATACGAGAAAACAAGTATGTGCGGTTTTTATCATAAAATTCCAACGGTAACTCCGATTGAGATGAAACAAGATAAACTGTGATAAACTGTGATACTCACCCAACTCACCTGATGGCCAGTTGGATGGGGAAAATCCATCTCGCCATCAGGCGAGTTGGACAAGGTGATCCAACTTGATTTATGTAAAGTTGGATGGAGACAATCTAACTCATTATTAGGCGAGTTGGACGAGCAATCTCAACTCGTCTGATTCTGATATGGATGAAAGCAATTCAACTCACCATCAGGCGAGCTGGGCGAGCTGCTCCAACTCACCTGATGGAGAGTTGGGCTTGGTCCATTCAACTCGCCGTCAGGAGGGTTGGACGCGGCTAGTTCAATCATTTCTTTGCTCGTGGGTCTTTCCCGATAAATTTTCATATAATTCTTTTTTTGAATTTATACGAAGTTCTAGTTTTAGTTTTCAGCATTTTATTTTCTTTTTAGAAAACCAATGTTTCTCGAGAAATTTTAGGCATTGATTCCGCCATGACCGATTTTGACCCTAACAATTAATGATGTGCCCCAGTCCACGTATCAGTCCATGGAACCAGTCCAGCACGACGAATAGGATTTCCCGAACATTTCAAGTGAGGTACAGTTTTATTACCGTACCGCACAGACGGACCTGGTCGTGTACCAGATCGACCCGAGTACGTCCAGAATGAAACTTCATCAGGAACCACGACCAGACTACCGAATTGACCGAACTGGAGCTCGTCTTTCCTGATCAGCTCTCCTTTCTAATACCAACGGTCAAGCCAGAATCGACTTCGAACGAGTGAAATCAGAATCCGAACGTGGATTCTCTCTTTTGGCCCATTTGGACCGTACCGGCGACCGTATTGATGAACTGATCCGACACTTTGATCAGTTAATGAACTTTGAACAACCAAATCTTTTTGAAGAAAGGATATTGAAGCTTTCAGATGACTTAGCTTTCATTGGGTCCATATTAGTCCGTGCGAATCACCCAGCCGACCATACAGACAACCTTCCATGCGTCTTTCTCCTTACCGTCGGTCGAGTATCAAAGTTCATCTAATCTATACCAAAGTAGCCGAAGGGTCAGTCGACCAGTCTTCATGGTTTTCCACACCATTGACTAACTTTCAACATTCTAGTCAATATTTTCATTTTCTTTGTAATTCTTTATTGCTTTCTTTGACCACAAAACTCTATAAGTATGTAATGTCATATCTGAATAAAGCCATCGATTTTCTTTCAAATTTTCTTGAGTTTTTACTCTCTGCTCTTTGGTTAGAACATTTTGAGTTTTTTTTGGTGTGGTTAGCTCCGAGTAAAACAACTCCTTCTTGTTGGTCTTGTGAGTCATATCAAGCAACAGATCGATTTTGCTTCTTCGTTGGACATGTGCGTCACCTCAGGCAACGAATACGCACCCCGGGAATATCAGTAGCCTTCCAAAACTACTGTGCGATCCTACAATCCATTAGTTCTCCCTTTGGAGTTCAAATCAGCCGTACAGGTCGAGTGATCCTTTCCTAGGGTTCTTCAAATGGTATCAGAGCCACTCGTCTGATATCTCTTTTCATCCCATCTTCTCATCTACCATTTTTTCATAAAAATTCTTCATTTACCTTTCTTAAATCCGGGCCCCTCATTACCATCCACCATATAAAAAAAAAGAAAAAGTACAAAAAAAGAAGAGAAAAGTTTCAAAAGATTTCGATTTGTGGTTTGGTGGTGGAAGAGAAAGCCTGATGGCTGAGGAGAAAGACAGCCTTTGAGGTGGCTAAAGAGGATTCCAGAAACCGTAAATCTCTTATCTTTCTCTCTTAAAAACTCCCTTGTTTGCTTTGGATCTACCCATTAAGTTTCCTTCGGATTATTCTCTTAGAACCTTGAGGCAAAGACTTTGTGTGATCACCCTAAAATTGAGAGAAACACGTGTGAGGGTGAGGATAAACACTTGAGAGTGTGAGGTATTTTATCTAACTTTTCGTGTTTAAGCATTTTCAGGAAAACATGACTAGTGAGGAAGAAAGAGACCGACCCGGAAATTCATTTGCTGGATTGTCTAATTTGCAAATGCTTGCTTTGAATGATTCTATGACTAACTTGATGAATACATGACTAGATCAGATCCATCAAAGGCTTGATGAGCTTCAGGCCAGCCAACAGACTCGTCCTAGAACCGGAGTTCGGAGGGATCACCCAAGGAGTCACAACCGATCCGATGATGAGATCCCAGAAGAGGATTCCCAAGAGGACGATGGTCGGTCCATCAACCGGCCGAGGAGGATTCCTAGAAACCGTGATCAAGGTGATGTATCAATCCATTTGCTAGAAATCATAGAACTAATGAAGGTTTCGGTGGATTTAAACTAAAAATTCCATGTTTTTATGGCAAAAATGATCATGATGCTTTCCTTGAATGGGAAAGAAAGATTGAACTTGTATTTGATTGTCAAGATTTTTCCGATATTAAGAAAGTGAGATTAGCTGCTGCTGAGTTTACTGTTATGCTATTAATTGCTATGATCAAATGTTGACTCACAGGAGGATAACAGGTAAAAGGCCAATAGAAACAAGGGGTGAACTCTCCATGCTGATGTGGAGACAATTTGTGCCTCCCACTACCACCGGGACCTCCATCAGAAACTCAGATGCCTTCTTCAAGGAACCAAGTCCGTAGAAGACTACCACCAAGAGATGGAGATCTTGATGATCAAGGCTGATGTTGATGAACCCATGGATGCCACTATGGCATGATTCCTTTCTGGTCTCAACCGTGACATCCAAGTCCGTATGGAGCTTCAAGAGTATGGAGCAGATGTTACACAAGGCCATTTTGATAGAACATAAATTCAAATGGAGGAGCTTTTCTAAACCGGCTTATGCTCCTAAACCATCATTTGCTTCTAAGCCAAACTATCAAGACAAAGGAAAAGTATTTGAGGCTCCTGGCCGTGCAAGAGACATCAGGTGTTTCAAGTGTCAAGGTCTAGGACACTATGCCAACAAATGTCCAAACCAAAGGGTGATGATTCTTATGGACAATGGTGTAGTTGAGTCCGAGGAAGAAAAAGAGGACAAGGAGGATATTGTACCAGTCTTTGATGAGGATGATGAGACCATTGATTATCCATCCCATGACCCCCTTCTTGTTGCTTGGAAGCCCCTCGATGATTCCATTTGACCTATCTTTATTGAGGAGGACGATGGTGTGATCGATGAGTTCTGCTCAACCTTTGTGGAGGATACTTGCCCTATCTGTGATGATGAGTACAGCCTTGACTACCCAGCACCCGGTCCACTACTTGTCACTAGAAGGTCCTTAAGTGTGCATCCCAAACCGACGACAAAGAACAAATGGGGAATCTCTTTCACTCTTGTTGTTTAATCTCTGAAAAAGTTTGTTCTTTGATCACTGATGGAGGTAGTTTCACTAATGTGGCTAGTGACACCCTTGTAAAGAAACTTGGGATTGTTACTCGGCCTCTTTCTCGTCCTTTCAGGTTGGAATGGCTCAATGAGGCTGGAGAGCAATATGTGAAGGAACAAGTCACTGTTCCCCTTACCATTGGACGTTATGAGGATGACGTTGTTTGTAACATCCTCCCCATGGATGCTTGCCATATCCTTATGGCCTTACAAAAACCGAGAGTCCTTTACCAAAAAGGAAAGAAGATCACACTGGTACCTTTGCCCCTTTGGAGGTTCACCAAGACCAGATCCAACTTAAGAAGAACCGTGACACAAAAACCAAACCCGATATGCCTGAGTCCTCTCAATGGAATTCCAACTTCTTTATCAAAGAAATTCAGGTTAGAAAGTCTCTTTACTCTCCAAAGCCATTTATTTTACTTGTCTATAAAGAATCTCTTATGGCTTCATCTTCTTCTAACCTTGCACCGGAAATCCCGAGTGAGCTTCTATATATTTTGCAGAATTTTTTTGATGTTATTCCAGATGGAAACCCAAAGGGGTTGCCACAAGTCCGAGGCATTGAACATCAAATAGATTTTTTTCCAGGTGCACCCCTACTGAACCGAACAGCCTATTGTACCAATCCGGTAGAGACCAAGCCTCAGCCCCTGTGCCGTCCCAGTTCTCCTTGTTCCCAAAAAGGATGGTTCTTGGCGCATGAGTGTGGACTGCCGTGCCATCAACAACATCACGGTAAAGTATAGGCATCCTATTCCTAGGCTAGACGACATGCTTGATGAGTTGCATGGATCTTCAGTTTTCTCTAAAATTGATTTGAAAAGTTGCTATCACCAGATTAGGATGAAAGAGGGTGATGAATGGAAAACTGCATTCAAAACAAAACTAGGATTGTATGAATGGCTTGTGATGCCATTTAGGCTCACTAATGAACCTAATATTTTCATGTGTTTGATGAATCATATTTGAGAGCATTCATTGGCCATTTGTTGTTGTTTATTTTGATGATATTCTTATCTACAGCAAGAGTCTTGATGATCATAAACTACACTTGAAATCTGTCCTTGATGTCCTTAGGAAAGCACGTTTGTTTACTAATCTTGGAAAGTGCTATTTTGGAACAGATCATGTGGTATTCTTAGGTTTTGTTGTAGTTGCAGATGGACTTAGAGTGGATGTGGAAAAGGTCAAGGCCATCCGAGACTAGCCCAGTTCAACGACTGTGAGTGAAGTAAGGAATTTTCGTGGTCTTGTTGGCTTATATCTGCGATTTGTTCTCAACTTCAGTACCATTACAGATCCATTTGTTGGATTCAAATGGGAACAGGCTCAAGAAGATGCCTTCCAGACTCTGAAAGGGAAGTTGACTCAAGCCCCTTCACTTGTACTTCCCGACTTTTCTAATGCTTTTGAAATAAAATGTGATGCCTCCGGAGTAGGAATTGGTGCTTTCTTGATGCAGGAACAGAAACCCATTGCTTATTTTAGTAAAAAGCTTGGAGGATCCACATTTAATTACCCCACTTACGACCAAGAGTTGTATGCTTTGGTGAGGGCCCTTCAAACATGGCAGCACTATCTTTGGCTAAAGGAGTTCATCATCCACACTGACCACCATTCGTTGAAACACCCTAAAGGTCAGAAAAAGTTGAACAAGAGATATGCTCGTTGGGTTGAGTTCATTGAGACATTTCCCTATATAATCATGTACAAACAAGGTAAGGAAAATGTTGTGGCTTATGCCTTGTCTAGAAGGTACACTCTTCTCTCAGCCCTTGAAACGAAATTGCTTGGTTTTGAATTTATCAAAGACTTGTATTCCACTGATCAGGATCTCAAAGAGATTCTTCAAAAATGTTCCAAGGTTGCTTATGGGAAGTATTTTCAAAATTCTGGTTTTTAATTCTTTGATAACCGTTTGTGTATGCCCCAATGTTCTTTGAGGGAGTTGTTTCTCAGGGAAGCTCATGGAAGAGGTCTTATGGGAGACTTTGGATTTAAGAAAACATACAAGGCGGTTCATGATCATTTATACTGGTCGAGTTTGATGAAGGATATAGAGAGAATTTGTGGCCGATGCGTGGTGTGCAAGAAGTCCAAGTCTAAAGCATCAAACCACGGTTTGTACTCAGCTCTACCCATTACCTCTCATCGTTGGGTAGATCTTTCTATGGATTTTGTGCTTGGATTGCCTAGGACTAAAGCTGGGCGGAAATTCTATTTTTGTGGTTGTAGATAGATTTTCTAAAATGACTCATTTTATTCGTTGTCACAAAACTGATGATGCAGTGCAAGTTGCTGAGCTATTCTTTAGAGAAACTGTTAGATTGCATGGAATGCCTAAGACCATTGTCTCTGATCGTGATGCTAAGTTCCTTAGCTATTTTTGGAAAACCTTGTGGTCAAAGTTAGGAACGAGATTGATGTTTTCAACTACTTGTCACCCACAGACCGATGATCAGACTGAAGTGGTGAATCGTACTTTGTCCGCAATGCTTAGATATTTGGTTAAAAAGAATCTTAGACTTTGGGAAGATTGGTTGCCTCATGTTGGGTTTGCTTATAGTCATGTTATGCACTCAGCTACTAAATTCTCGCCTTTTGAGGTTATTTCTGGATTTAATCTTTTGTCCCCACTTGATCTTTTACCTTTGCCTTTGAGTAAAAGAGTTAGTACAAATGGCAAGAGGAAGGCGGACACAATCAAGAAGCTACACGAGCAAGTTCAGACCAATAGTGAAGCTAAGACCGAGGGCTACAAAAGATATGCAAACCAAAAAAGAGAAGAAGTTATTTTCAAAGAAGGTGATCTAGTTTGGATTCACTTAAGGAAGGAACGATTTCAGGAAGAAAGAAAGTCCAAACTAATGCCTCGGGTCGATGGTCCATTTCAGATACTCAAAAATTTCAATGACAATGCTTACCAGCTTGATCTTCAAGGTAAGTATGACATCTCTTCAAGTTTTAATGTGTCTGATCTTTCTCCTTTTCTTGTAGATGATCCAGATTTGTGGACAAATACTTTTGAAGAAGGAGGGAATGATGTGCCCCAGTCCACGAATCAGACCATGGAACCAGTCCAGCACGACGAACAGGACGTCCCGAACATTTCAACTGAGGTTCAGTTTTCTGACCGTACCGCACAAACGAACCAGGCTGTGTACCGGATCGACCTGCATACGTCCGCAATGAAACTTCATCAGGAACCACAACCAGACCACTGAATTGACCAAACTTGAGCTCGTCTTTCCCGATCAACTCGCCTTTCTAAGACCAATGGTCAAGCCAGAATCGACTTCGAACGAGTGGAATCAGAATCCGACCGTGGATTCTCTCTTTTGGCCCATTTGGACCGTACTGACGACCGTACTGATTAACTGATCCGAAACTTCAATCAGTTCATGATTTTGAAAATCCAAATCTTTCTAAAGCAAGGATATTGAAGCTTTCATATGACTTAGCTTTCATTGGGTCCAGATCAGTCCATGCGAATCACCCAACCGACCATACAGACAACGTTCCGTGCGTTCTTCTATTTACCATCGGTCGAGTATCAAGGTTCATCGAATTTGGACCAAAGTAGCCGAAGGGCCAGTCGACCAGTCTTCATGGTGCTCCCCACCATTGACTGACTTTCAACATTCTAGTCAATATTTTCATTTTCTATGTAATGTGTCATCGATTGATCGTAGGACCTTATTTTCGATCAATGGTGGGTTCAGAGACAGAAATCAAGTGTGTCTACTCTCCAATCTGATCATCTCTCTTTGGGTTAGCTCTGTTACACACTCAAGCACACGTTAAATCATCCAAACATCAATAAATAAATAGTCTAAATCCAAATCCAACAAGAAAAATAAAATAAATACGAGTATAAGTCTGAAAATGAAGTGAAATAAGAGACGAAGGAGTATCAAAGCGGCTACTCCTCGTCTGGAGTATCCATGTAGAGCTGCTGCTGCTGTGGTGCTGCTCCCGGTGGCGATCTCTCTCTGAGCCTGGGACCGCTGAAACACTGGCACCAAGAAATCGTCTCCACTCTGGCCCATATAGCTCTAAGTGCATCCACTACGACCCGCTGGAAGACACCATGGTCGTCAATGAGGATCTTTTGGATCTGAGGGAAATCTGTAAGAGATGGAGGTGGCTGTGCTGACTCGTCCACCGCTGCTTCTGCGACCAGATGGGAGGGTCTGAGGCCTCTTCTGCGACGTACCCTGAGAGGTGTCGTGTGGAGATGCTTCTCAGCTGGTTAGAAGGCTAGGCGCTCGGGATCATCAACAAAGACTGTCACCTCGCGCGCTGGAAGCTCTATCATTCGAGGCCCCTCGTCATCCAAAAAGGACCAATAGCATCCCTTCTTCTGCCACTGGGTCCTCGTCAAGTGACCCTCATCCATGTACCGCAGCTCCCTCTCCACCGAGTCTCCCTCGAAGTTAATGCCAAGAATGCTGAAGAGAGGTGTCAAGAGGCTCCCCATCGTGTCTTTCTTCGAGCCAGAACCCTTGTCCTTCACAGTTGCCAAGTGCTCAGTAAATATAGCCCCCAAGTTCACCCACTGATCGGTCAGTGGTGGGGGAAAGACCTCGTCGTTGAGCCCAACCAATTCCCTGACGGAAAAATATAGCAATGCCAGCTCCTGAACCCTAACCTTTTTGGGTTCCATCTTGCACAATAGAGTGTTGGCAAGGACCTTCAAGAAATAGCGGAGGGTGGGGTGACGTACGTCCGTCTGAGTGGCCGAGCTGGAGTCAAAGTGGCATGTCATGATGAAGCCCCAGAAGGTAGGCTGACCAGGGAAAGGAGCACTTGTACAGGCGTTAGTACCAATGTTGAACCCATAAATCTCACAGAGCTGCGGTATGGGGATCCGGTACCGGATGCGTCTGATGAGAAAAGTCAGGGTGGGCTCATGTGTTGTAGAGCACCTGAGCCGTAGCGATACACTGATGGACCAGGTCAGGATAAAGAGGATATGGCATATTAGTCTTGGTGCCCAGTCCAAGCTCCTGCATCATATGTCTAAAGTCTGCGTAGAGCCCCAGCTTCTTCAAAGTGTGCCTATCGACGAACTTGGTGGGCTCGATGGATACGCTTAGCCAAGCGGTGTAGTAGAGGTTGTCAAAATCATCCCACTCCTCGCGCATGGGATGATGTGTGTATTCCCTCGATGCCACAGCTTTTCAAGGGTTGGGATAATCCTCGAATGTCACAAGTAAGTCATGCTCCTCCTTTGGCCAAGGGTCTCGGCGTGGAGGACCCCGTGGTGGAGCACTGGTTCTACCGGTTTTGTATCATGCTTTTGTTTGCCTCTCGTATTCATGTAAAAATAAAACAAAGAATCAGAATTGATGTCGAGGAAAAAAGAGAAACCCTCGATCGATGGCACCGTATGGATATTGATCGACAACACCTTATGGCCATCGATCGTTGGCAACTCATGGGCATTGATCAATGTTCTATCGCGGATCAAGGGTTAAGAAAATCAAAAGAAAAAAACTCAAATCGTTCAGATCATATGTAAAGATGATAGATAGTTCCTAATCTAGTACTCCATTACCTTAAAGAGTCCTAAATTCCGAGCTAATGCACAAAAGATTTGATTTTTCTTCAAACCCTAAAAAGTTCCCTAAACTAAGAGATTTAGAAAAGATACCTTGATGATTGAGTGATTTAGTGAACTAGACAGGTAGAAAGGGTAAAAATCAGTGATGTAGGCTCAAAAACGAGCAAAATCGGCCAAAATATGGGAGGGAAATCGAGTCTTTACTCGTGTGTGTTTATGGCGGTTTTGGAGAAAAGTGATTTATGAATTGGGGTCGTGTCGAGTTAACCTACTCGATGGTCAATCGATGGTATGTTCAGTGACTCCACATTCACATAAGAAATTTTTAAATGGATAAATAATTAATAAATAATCATTATCTATTTGTTATTAATTAATTAATTAATTATTGCTATAATATATTGTTTCTTCTTATTTTTTTAAAAAAAATATATTATGATTATTATTATTATTATTATTATTATTATTATTATTATTATTTATATATAAATATATTTTTATTATTATTATTATTATTATTATTGTTTTTTAATTAGTGGGTTGCCTACCACTTAGCGCTTGTATAAAGTCGCTAGCTTGACGAAAAATTGGTTTATCATTCGGGGCCAGGCACCTCTAGACGCATGGTCTGAGTATGCATAATTTCAGCTCTAGCCCAGTAATGTTTCACTGGCTGCCCATTCACCATGAAATCCTCTCCTTTAGGATTAAATAGGACAATTGTCCCGTAAGGCGTAACTTCTTTAATGGTGAAGGGTATGGACCAACGAGAACTTTGTTTTCCAGGAAATAGAGTTAACCGAGAGTTGTACAGGAGTACTTGATCCTTTGGTTCAAAATGCAGTGCAATAATTTTCTTGTCGTGATAGGCTTTCATTCTCTCCATGTACAATTTCAAGTTCTCGTCGGCGCGATATCTGATTTCGTCGAGCTCATTAGTTGAATTAATTTTTTTTCTGCTGCGGGTTTAGCATAAAAGTTTATCTTTTTTTATGGCCCATTCGGCTTTATGCACTAGTTCTACAGGGAGAGGGCAGGCTTTTCCATAGATTAGGTGAAATGGGGTTGTTCCTAATGGTGTTTTAAACGCTGTTCGGTATCCCAAAGTGCATCATCTAACTTCAGAGACCAATCTTTACGGATTGATCCTACAGTCTTTTCTAGGATTTATTTAATCTGACGGTTTGATACTTCTACTTGTCCGCTAGGCTGACGATGATAGGGTGTAGTTTTTCAAATACTTTATTAATGAAGGGGGTACCTCCATCGCTTATTACGATTCACGGAACTCCAAATCTGGGAAAGATAATACTCTTAAAGAGTTTAACGACTACGAAAGCTTCATTTTTTGAAGTTGCTATTGCTTCCACCCATTTAAATACATAGTCTACAGCGACCAATATGTATTTATTTCTGTGCGAAGAAGGGATAGGGCCCATGAAATCGATGCCCCAGCAATCAAACACTTCAACTTCAAGTATAAAATTTTGTTTAATTTAGTTTCTCTTGCTGTTATTTCCTCTTCTTTGGCAGGGGTTGCATTTCGCTACGTAAGCTTGAGCATCTCAAAACATAGTTGGCCACCAAAAGCCCTCTTGTAGGATTTTTGACACTGTCTTAAAACTAGCGAAATGTCCGGCGTAATCGGATCTGTGACAATGATATAAAATTTATGGAGTTTCGCTTTCAGCAATGCATCGTCCTTATATGCCGTCAGAACAATGTTTGTAAAGATAAGATTCATCCGAGTGATATCCATGGATTTCTCTCAAAATTTTATTTTTATGATATCCTTTGAAGAGTTCGGGTTCTAGTTCGGCTGCAAGATAGTTTACTATATCTCCATACCAAGGTCTATCAGTGGTGTTTAGTGCACACACACCCCGACTCAAACTTATACCTCCGGGAGATTCATTATTCGGGATCGAAGGATTAAAACTGAAGTTGATATTTATTGGAATGATTATTTCATCGTCCTTCTCAGATGTATTGTCAATCGACAGTGTATGGGCAACATCGACAATGCTCTACGGCGGTAGTCGTTCGATGGGATTAGCATGGTGTTGATCAATTCTACTTTAAGCGGCGACCTAACTCTACTAACGAAAGTTGATTCTGTTAAGTAGACATTTTCTGTAGGTAAGAAATTATCAATAGGGATGTCGTCATCAATTCCTATTCGTGACAAGTGATATGCTACTCCGTTTTCTACTCCTTTCTTATCTTTGAAATTTATGTCAAATTCTTGGAGAAGTAGAATCCATTGTAAAAGTCTCGGCTTAGCATCCTTTTTTTTCATTAAGTATTTCAATGTCGCGTGGTCGGTGCGATGTACTACTTTTGAACCGACTAGATAGGATAAAAATATCTCGAAGGCGAATACCACAGCCAATAACTCTTTTTCCGTTGTCGCATAATTGCGTTGCGCATCGTCTAGAGTTCTTCTGGCGTAGTATATAGCATACAACCTTTTGTCTTTCTTTTGTCCAAGTACGGCGCCTAGTCGCACATAACTTCGAATGGTAGAACTGTTGTAGCTTTTATTTTGCACTCTCAAATTAACCCTATAAGCTACTTTTTACTCTCTCAAATAAGAGGTTCAGTTGTAATACTTAGGGATCGAATCCACAGGGAGCGTGGGCACACAATAAACTATAGATGTTTATATTAAACTAGGCAAACAATTTCTTAAAGAAGTAATTGCAGACAAGTAAGCATGTGATTTGTTTGATAACAATAAGATGAAATAGCTAGGTCTAGGGATTTATCAATCAATAGATTCAAAACACAAATCCAGGATGCTAAGGGTTTTATTGATCAAATTCTAGAACTCGAATTCAATAAGCAAGTAATCCAGCTCTCGCATGCAATTACTAATCAGATGCCTAAGTTCTATGTTCCAGCTCTCGCATGCAAACAAGGATCGAGCGTCGATCGATACCAATGCTTGGGTATCGATCGATACTACCTCAGACAAGCATTAACACACATATCGATAATGTTCAACTAGATCCTAGACCAACTCTCGTATGCGCCTAGATATCTAATCCACACAGGGCTCGGGTTCCGTTAATTAATTGCACTCTCGTGCCTCTCAATTGTCCTATGATTCTAGGTTCAAGCAATCAGTCACACTCTCGTGCTATTCCACTACTCTAGATCCTAGTATTACAAGCCACCCTGGTGTAGAGATCTATAGATAACCTAGCAATCCTATGACTATCAGTTTGACATTAAGAACATGAAATCCCTAAACCTAACAAGATGATTACTCAGACATGGAAGCAATAACACAAATCATAGTCTGAATAAATAATAGATATAGAAATCAATATAAAAACAAAGGAGTTCCAATCAATCCTTGAAGCATAACTGATCTTCTCTCCAAAACTTAAGACAAAGAACAAAATAAAGCTTAGCCGTCAACAATAACATAGAAAACTATATAAATTAGGTCTAAACTCGTGCAGGGATATTCTGGTAACTTGCCATGACATTGGGGCTTAAGTCGCCATAAAAAAAGTCGGTTCTGTCTTCTGGGATCACCGTCGATCGATGTTAAGGCTGTGCTGTCGATCGACACTCATTCATCTTCTCGACAGCTTCCTCTCGCGAGGCAGAAAGACCACTCTTCAGTAAACCAGGCATAACGTTTGATCTAACCGTCCGATGGACCTCAAACCGGTGGCATTGGAAATCTAACTCAAAGCTATATCTTCTGTAAAAATATCAGCTCAATCTAAACGTGGGAAGGTCTCCATCCATGTCTAAACATCTAACGCATCTGCGCAGTTCTGCATCTCTAAAAGCTCCAGAATCACCAAAGTTCTCCAGAACGTACCTGAACCTAAAAATACTCTAAAATATACTCCAAACACATATAATAGACTCTAAATAGGGATGATATCATGGCACAATAGTGGTAAATATCAGGCCCTATCAACTCCCCCAGACTTAACTTTTGCTTGTCCTCAAGCAAACAAGCCTGTGGAAGAGGTTTTGAAAAGCGAAGACTCACATAATATCTAAGTATAACTGTCACCGTACTTTGTTGCAACCACATCCTATCAAGTCAAACACAGAGAAACTTTATATACCTTATCCTAGTATAGCAACCAATTCCATTCTACCAACAACTTAGCGAATACTAGTCTGACTCGCCCCTCTACTGATTTCATTTCTTTGCATAAAATAAAAGTGCAGGCTTTACCTTGGGAGTATCGATCAAAGGATATATGGACTCTTACCTCTGCAAGTATCTGAACACACATGTAGTCTTCTCTGATTCCTTTCCTCTCTCTCTTCTCACTTCTTCTCAGTCAATGTCTCCCTTGTTTTGAGGGTATCATTTTATTTTTTTAATTGACTGAGATATTTGGATAGGCTTCCATGAATGAAGCCCTAGTGGTTTTTGCCACCAGATCCTGTTCACTTCTTTTTGACCTTTATCTCTTTCTAGGATCATATGAATCAAGCTTTAATGGTTGTAGCCACCAAATCCTGTTCGACTCCTTTTTTAATCTGAAGGGGAGAGAGAGGGGAATCAGAAGCACACAAACTTTTACCTTCCAGACTTGCAGAAGGAATCCGATCCAATGTATACCAAATCCCAAAGCAAGCAAATAATGTCAGGATTAGTGTTGGAAATCAGCTTTGGTTCCTTCAAACTTTCTAAGCAAGTGTGATATAGTGGCAGGATGATCCACTTTGGTATCTCTAGTAATCTCTGCAAACAACCTTCTAAGAATGGTGCTAAAGTGTGGTTATTCAATAATAAATCTTGATCATAGTCTCCTTCTTGACTCAATAAAACTTTTTGAAAAAATTATATATATAAAATAAAAACTCAAAAACAAATAAATAGCGTTAGCGAACCTCCCCCAGACTTAAATTACACTGTCCCAGTGTAATCCGTCTCGGATTGGTTAGGAAAAATTAAATCATAAGTAAATAGTTAAATAGAAAACTCGATACCTCTCTCTGTAAGAGGTGTCGATCGATGGTAGGAATGTGTGGGTCGATGATGGTCGCGATCCATTGTCGACTGATGGTGCCTCTATCGTGTCGATCGATGGTGGACTCAAATAGTCTGTAAAAATAAAATGAAACTCGAAATAAATAGTAGTATAAGTAAAACCTAAATAAAAACTTACTAAACAGTGGGTTGCCTCCCACTCAGCACTTGGTTATAGTCTTAAGCTCGACGTTTTAGAACTCTGATTTAGTCCGGATGAGAAGGAGAATTTGCTCCAGAACAACTCTCAGTGTCCCTCTTCCTCATTTTGTTGATGCTGTTGATAAAAGCTCTTGCAGAAGCTTCCCCTATGTCTTTCATCTCTGGATCACATAGCACCCTGACCTTGGTAAAAGGTTGCAAACTTCCTTTGCAGCACATCCTAATACTCAAGACTTCCCTCATAACATCGCGAAGCAACCGTTGACAAGAAATATATATCTACCGTCTTTTTCTTTTTCTTCTTCTTCCTGGCCCTTCCCCCAGACTTAGGCTTTTCAATCACAGGTTGCTCTAAAATCTGGAGAGTGTTGATCTACACTATTAGGCGAGTGTCGATCAAAGGTGATGCTGGTTCTGTGGTTTCGCGGTTTGAACCAGATGCAGGTGTTGGATCTTCAAACGGCTCTATCCATGAAATAAACCCCGAACTTTTGGTCTTCCCCACAGAATCGTAGAAGACATTTTCATCAACATTAGTAAGGCACATCCCATTCTTTCTGAGATCACAAACTGCCCCTACAGTAGCCATAAAGGCTCTTCCAAATATAAGAGAAGATTCTCGACCTGATTTGCTTCGCAAAACAAGAAAGTCCATAGGAACAGTGCATTCACCTATCTCTACTTTAACATTCTTGATCGTGCTTGCTGAGTTTACCTTGGAGTTATCCGCGAAGGTGAAGCTATCTTGAGAAGATTCCACCTTTAATCCTAACAGTTTGGCAGTGTCCTTGGCCATGATGCTGACTGCAGATCCAGTATCACAGAGGGCGTATGGGAAACTAGTGTCATGTATACAGAAAGGATTCAGAAACTTCCCAGGATCTTGTTCCTTCTTCAGTGTCTTCTTGGATTTACGGCTGACCATATTAAACAGAAACTCAATGTCCTTATCCGTCTCTTTGCTCTCTCTCAAGAAATTACCAAGTATGTACTGGTGATATGCATCCTCAAAAGACATATCCTTAGGGACCCTCTTCACTCTCTTTTGAAATCCATCAAGTTCAGCCTTGTTAGCTTCTCTCCTGAGGTGTTTGGGAACATAGGTTTCTTTTGATCTCACTCTGTTATTTGGACTTCTTACTTTCGCTGCCTTCTTGTCCATGGCAGATTCATGTTCGTCCAGCTGGTGCCGATCGATATATGGTGTGTACCGTCGATCGATACTGTCAAGGAAAGAGGTTTCAGCTGGAATCAATTGCCCTTGTTCTGGTGCATTGACATCCTGCTGATTGGTGGTCATTGTTGGCCTTTCTGTTGAGCGGTGTGCATTATGGCTTGACATTGGCGTGTGTTGATCGATGCTCATCTGCTGTCGTTGATCGTTTGTCGACGTTGATGTTGATCGATGTTGTCATGTTGGTGTCAATCAACGAAGTCCGTTTTAACATAGTATGTGTTGAGGGGAAGTGGATGTCGTGTGGCAAAGTCTGAGTGGCTCTGAATTTTTACCGTCCCTACGTACTCTTCTATGGGTGTCGATCAATGCTCATCTGATGGTGTCGATCGACACCAGCGCGAGCTGTCAAAAGTAATAGAACTTTCGACTAGAAAAGCACCTTCTTCCAGCTTCTCATGCTCGATTACTTCTCCAAAGTCATTATCTAAGATGGCATCAACCTGGTGCATCTTTCTCTCCCCATATTTCCCTTTAACTAGAGCTTCTTGCCTCTTCACAGCTTCTATTTTCTGAGAACTATGGGTGTTTACCATCCTAACATGGGTTTTCATGGCTTATAATTTTCCATTCAGCTCTTTGTGGATAGAATCCAACCTCAGATTTAAGTATGCACTCATCTTCTGCTGAATTTTTATGGCTCGTTCCATCATAGATTCCATCCTCTGAATATGGTCCTGAAAATAGATTTCATTTATATGATTCTCGTCCTCTTCTGCACCATGTTCCACCAACGAGACTTCATGTACAAAACCAGTTTTGTCCTCGACCTCAATGATATTGTCATTATTCGTAACACTTGATTGCGTTATGTGAGTATCCATATTCCTAATATTGTTGCTAGACACAAAGTTCTGAATTAGTCTCTTAGCTTCCTCTGGAGTCATAGTCCCAAAGTTCCCTTCGCTTGCCTAATCGAACATTATATGATACTGCACATCAATACTTTTGGAGAAGAATCCCAACAATTGAACCTCCGTAAAACCATGATGTGGACAGTCTTTTTTTGTACCTCCAAAATCCGTCACAAGAGCTTCTAAACACTTCAGTATGTCGCTGAGAGAATGTCAAAATCTTATCCCTTAGCTCTTTGGTCTTTGAATCATCAAAAAAATTAGTCAGAAACGCAGTCATGACATCATCCCAGGTAGTGAGAGTTCCTGGTGGTAAAAATTTCAGCCAAACAAGGTGCATTCCCAAAGACAGAACACTTGAATAACATGCATAGAAGATAGTCTTTAGTTTCTTTATGCTCTAGGATGCTAGAAACAAAATCCTCTAGTGTTTCAATGTGCACCATGGGATTTTAATGGGGAAGGCCATGAAACGGGTGCTCGCTCACATGAATAAAGTATGCAGGTCTTATTTGGCCGTTGACCGCTTAGATTTCTTGAGGTTGAATGGCAGACCTGTTAATATATAATCGAGTAGGCCTGATCAACTTTGCTATTGATCGATGCTCAGGGATTACAGCCCCATGTGCATTTAATTTCTGACATTCTGCATTACACAGACAACCCTCAGGGTCATGAAGGTCTCCATTCTCATCCCTAGTAAGAATAAGTGTCGCAATCATCTCTACTCACCGGTTACTGTCGATCGATAGTACAGTAGAAGTGTCGATTGATGTTCGTTCAAGAGTGGTGTCGATCGACCTCGAAGTGTTGTTGTCGGTCGATGCCAGACGTTTCTCTCTGCGGATGGTGCGTTCAATAGCTGCTTGGTCTGAGAAAAATAAGTCTTTTTCCTTTTTGCTCCTGGTATTTCTCTGCATGTACCTGGAAGACGAGGAAAATTTTATGTAAGTAACTGAAACAAAAAAGAAAAACCTAGACCAAACCTATTAATCAAGTCTAATGGTGATCCTCGCTCCCCAGCAACTGCGCCAAATTTGATGTAGCTTTTATTATGCACACTCAAATTAACCCTATAAGCTACTTTTTACTCTCTCAAATAAGAGGTTCAGTTGTACTTACGGATCGAATCCACATGGATCGTGGCCACACAATGGACTATAGATATTTAGATTAATCTAGGCAAACAATTTATTGAAGAAGTAATAGCAGAGAAGTAAGCAGGTGACTGGTTTAATAACAATAAGATGAAATATCTAGGTCTAGGGATTTATCAATCAATAGATTTAAAACACAAATCAAGGATATCTAATCCACACAGGGCTCGGGTTCCGTTAATTTTCAAATAGATCCTAGACCAACTCTCGTATGCGCCTAGATATCTAATCCACACAGGGCTCGGGTTCCGTTAATTAATTGCACTCTCGTGCCTCTCAATTGTCCTATGATTCTAGGTTCAAGCAATCTGTCACACTCTCGTGCTATCCCACTACTCTAGATCCTAGTATTACAAGCCACCCTGGTGTATAGAAATATAGATAACCTAGCAATCCTATGACTATCAGTTTGACATTAAGAACATGAAATCACTAAACCTAACAAGTTACTCAGACATGGTAGCAATAACACAAATCATAGTCTGAATAAATAATAGATATAGAAATCAAGATAAACCCAAAAGGAGTTCCAATCAATCCTTTAAGGAGAATTGACCTTCTTTCCAAAACTTAAGACAAAGACTAAAATAAAGCTTAGCCGTCAACAATGGCTTAGAAAACTATATTTAGGTCTAAACTCTTGCACGGGTATTCTGGTAACTTTCCATGACATATAGGCTTAATTCGGCCATAAAATAAGTCGGGTCTGTCTTCAGGGATCACCGTCGATCGATGGTAAGGCTGTGCCGTCGATCGACACTCATTCATCTTCCCGACAGCTTCCTCTCGCGAGGCAGACAGACCACACTGCAGTAAATCGGGCATAACTTTAGATCTAATCATCCGATAGACCTCAAACCTGAGGCATTGGAAAGCTAACTAAAATATATATCTTCTTTCAAAATATCATCTCAATATCAATGTGGGAAGGTATCCATACATAGCTAAATATCTGACGCATCTGTTCAGTTTTGCATCTCTAAAAGCTCCAGAATCCCAAAAGTTCTCCAAAATGTGCCTGAACCTGAAAAAACTCTACAAAATACTCCAAAAACATATAATAGACTCTAAACAGGGCTGATATCATGGCACAATAGTGGTAAATATCAGGCCCTATCAAGATCCCAGTTTAGTGCTTGGACAACAAGGACAAATATGATCGCTGATTTAATTTCTTTAAAGGCGTCGAGACATTCATGTGTAAAATCGAATTTCACCTCTTTGCACAAGAGTGCCGTAAGGGGTTTAGCAATTTTTATAAAATATTTTATGAATCGCCTATAGAATCCAACATGTCCTAGAAACTTCTAACGTCTTTGACATTAGTGGGTCATGGCAATCAAGTCATTACTTCAATCTTTCCTTGTCTACCTCAATTTCGGATGCTGAGACCTTGTGCCCTAAGACAATTCCGTTGTTAACCATAAAATGACATTTTTTCCAGTTCAAAACAAGATTTTTCTCTTCTCATCTAGATAGTACCTTACACAGGTTATCAAGACATGTTTTAAAATTTGGACCATATACCGAGAAATCGTACATGAAAACCTCCATGAATTCCTCGATCATATCGGTTAATATCGACATCATGCATCTTTGGAAGGTCGCAGGGGCGTTACATAGTCCGAATGGCATCATGCGATATGCAAATATTCCATAGGGGCAAGTAAAGGTGGTCTTTTCTTGATCGTCCGGATGTATGGAGATCTGGAAAAATCCGGAATACCCGTCGAGAAAACAATAATATTCGTGGCTTGCAAGCCTCTCTAAAATCTGATCGATAATGGGTAAAGGGAAATGATCTTTTTGGGTGGCAGCATTTAGTTTCATTTAATCGATACACATTCTGTGTCTGGTGGCAGTTCTAGTAGACATCAATTCATCTTTGTCTTCTTTACCACGGTGAGTCTTCTTTTCTTGGGGACAACATGAACAGGACTGACCAAGTTGCTGTCTGAGATCGGATAAATAACGCCTCCTTCTTGAAGTTTCATGATTTCCTTTCTAACAACTTCCTTCAGGTTGGGTTTTAATCTCCTCTGATGCTCGATGGATGATCTGATTCATCATCAAGGTGTATCCTATGCATGCATAAACCGGGAGAGATTCCCGAGATGTCATGCAACGAATATCTGAGATCCTTGCGATGCTTCTGAAGTTTATTCAGAAACAGTGCTTGCTCTCCACTACTCAAGGTTTAAGGCCGGTTGGAAGTGGTTTGAGCTCGATTTTAGGTGCTTTTCCTTGCACCGGTCATCGGTCACAGTACGTTGTCGATCGACGGTGATATTGGGGTGTCGATCGATGGGGGCGATAGATCAAGTTCGTCAAGATCGACATTAAAAATTTCTTCTGTTGCATCCATTAACCTTGTATACTCTCCAGTGCAATCTTCTAACGCAGAAATGTCGCCTTCATGAGATGTGGTTGCTTTCTCTAGAGGTTTGTTTGAGCACATATCTATGAACGAATCTTCAGCTAGGTCGGAGAGGTAATCGATATGGTAGGTTTGACCATCGATCAAATGTTTTTTTATTATCTTTTCCATGTCAAAGACCATCGGTATCTTCCCAATTTTAAATCATATGCGTCCTTCTCTAATATCAATGATCGTCCTGGCAATGGCCAGGAAAGGTCTTCCTAAGATAATCAGATTTTGAGGTTCTCGCTCATACTTAACACTATTAAATCTGCATGTATATCGCAGTTATGAATGCGTACGGGAACGTCCTCAAGTACACCTTCCAGAATTCTAGTGGATCTATCAACTAAAACGAGAGTGACCCTGGTAGGTTGAAACTGTGTTAGCTCGAGAGTGACTGCAACCGAATAGAGCATCAGGTTGACTCTAGAGCCTAAATCACAGAGGGATCTTCGAAATCTCTCATCACTAATAGTGCAGTGCAAAACAAAACTACCGGGATTAGGGAGTTTGACTGGAGTTTTTCCTTGAATAATTTTGCTCACTTCTTCGGATACCATCATCACGTAGTGTTCTGATTCATGGAATCCTCGTGATGCCGCATCTTTCACGTACTGCTTAATGGCAGATGAGATTTGAATGGCATCGCCTAGTGGCATCTCAAAGTTTACTTTTTCAATCGCTTTCTTACATATTGCTTTTTCCAGCTGCTTCTTCTTCTGCTTAGCGTTTTATTTTGGAGGAAAGGGGGGTTTCGATTGGTAGACCTTTCTCCTAACCAATTTTGTTGGTTCTGGGTCAGAGTGTCGATCGATTCTTGCTTCAGAGCGTTGATCGATTATAGGTTTGGAGAGTCGATCGATGTCCGGTAAGGGATGTTGATCGATGTCTCCTTCGTCCATATTCTACGGTTTCTTGTGAAGACTTGATTAATTCTTGACTTTGAACTTATTTCTTATCTGTTCATAGTATTATCATAGCTGCTTGCGAAATTGCCAGCACTTTCCCTAAATCGTTGATCGTTCAGGTTCATCACATCAGAGAACTCAACTCGTTTTTCGAAGTCGGAAGAAACGGCATCTTTCTCAGCATAAAGTTGAGGCAAGCCATGTCCGTCCAGAAGGGTTGCAACTGCTGCCAGAGTTTTTCTAACTCGGATCAAGTGCTTCTCCTCTGCGAACATTGGTGGTTCCTCCTTTTCGGTGTCTCTCTTTTCGAAAGCCCTACCTAAATCTATGTTTTCTATTAGTCTTTTAGCACTTGCAGGGCTTCAGGTGCCGAACTTCCTCTTGCTGGCTGTATCTGGGATGGTTTGATAGTCTAGGTTTAGTCCTCTATAGAAAGTGTTGATGAGTTGGGGTTATGAGAATCCACGGTGCGGGCACGAAAGTTGGTAGCTCTTGAACCTCGTTTATGAGTTTTTTAAGGATTCGCGGCTACCTTGAATAAATGTGGATATTTCTCTCCTTGCTTCCCAGTATCTCTCCTCGTCAAAGAAGTGATTGATGAAAGCGCTTCTAATATCTTCCCAACAAGTCAGGGATCCTGGTGGTAGCTGCTTCAGCCACCTTCTGGCGTCACCTTCTAGGGAGAATGGAAAGCGTTTGCAGCGATTGAAATCGTCGTTCACTATGTCTTCTAGCATCCCGTTTTGATCGGTCGGGTGTTCGGTAGGAAAACCACTGAAATGGTTTTTGTGCACCATAATTAGGAATTCAATATCAAGCTCAGATCTTCCTTTGTAGTTATCAGATAATCGAATTGCGGACCTATTAGAATAGGTCCTGCTGGGGTTTACATATTCGAGCATTGGCAATTCATAATTTATCTCATTTTTGGAGATTTAGTGATTTGATCGGGGATTTCGGCCCCCTGATAATTAATTAGTTGGCTAGTTTCGTTGCTTTTATTGTTCATTGGTTCTATCAAGACTACTTTCTTATTATCAGAATCAGTAAAGCTGAACTTACCTGCTTCCGGCAATAAGAAAGAGTCCCCGGCAAGAGCGCCAAATTTGATGTGGGGTTTTTATTTCACTTTCAAATTAACCCTATTTCCCACTTTTACTCTCTCAAATAAAGGGTTCAATGTAGTACATAGGGATCAAATCCATAGAGACTCTAGGATTGCACAATAGACTTATTATTTTCGCATTAAAACTAGATGAATTATAATAATAAAAATAAAAGCGATTTCAAGATTGATTTGGTTTGTGAGGATCAAATTAAGAGATTAGACTTAGGAGAAATTCTTAGGTAAGATTATATACTACATATTAATAGATTGCTATGGTTTTATTAAGCATTGTTCTGAAATTCAAACTTTATGGTTTAGGATATCGCTCTCGCGCATCTCAACTGAGTATCGATCGATGTCCACAAGGTGGTATCGATCTATTCTCATTCTAAACAGTATTGGTTTCGTGGTTTGATGGGTTCTCTAACCTTCCAATTCAACTCTCACTTGTTACCGGTTATTTAGACTGTTTAAGATAGATTCTACAAACTCTCGCTAGCGGTATAGAACCCTAATTTCTAAGGTTGAGGTGATCAAGTTCAACTTAGCATCAAGAGTAACTTAAACAAAAGAACAAAGAACATTACCCTAACAATTCTACAAAATCAGCAATACATTATTACCATTGAATAATCCTTAATCTAACAGTGAACTACTCATAGATAGCAATAAAGAACATGAATAAATTCTGAATAAATTGCATAGAATAAACTAAGTAAAACGATAAGGAGTTCAAGATCTTCTCTGCAATGATGATAAGATATTTCTCTCCAATAAATGTAACAATGTGTTCCAACTCTATTCTAAAGATCTTGTGTAACTTAGAAGACAACTCTTTTTCAATATTCTAGGCTTAGTTCAAAACTAAGATAGAAAACCCTGATAAATAGTCTAAATTTCGGCCAGGGACTTGTCGTGCAAATAATGAAACTTCTGGGTAAAACTTGTAATTTCTCAAGCCTTCACCAATCTCTTTGTCGACTTGGCTATCGATCGACACACAGTGTGTGATGTCGATCGATGGTTCATTCATAAATTTGGATCCGACTTTGAGTTTCTGCTGGGCATCCTAAATGCTCCAAAATAGCCCAAAAGCTCCAATTGCTTCCAATGAGTACTTGGACCTGTAATTACTCTAAAACAATACCAAATGCATATAAAAGACTCTAAAAATACTTTATATATCATAGAAAAAATAGGTAAAATCCATGGTATATCACTAAGTTTGCTAGCTCTACTACCTATGTCCAGAGAAACATATGTGGCTTCAACTCGCTTAGCAGTAAACGAAAAAGACGAAAAAGGTTTGAAGGATTTGGGTCTGGACCTTAAGACATGCTGCCTACATACCCCTTTCGAGGATAAAGTCGGACGTAGTTCAATTAAAAGAGTGGACCAAGATATCGATCTGCCGGAGAAAGTTTGTCTAGTAATCGAGTTCCAGTCATAGAAACCGAGCTTGTCGAGAATAAAGCATATGGTTTCTAAGTGCAATGAGTTGTAGAGTCTAAGTATAACTATGACCTTCTAGACACCTAAGTTCTAAGTTCTTATAGGCTAATAGAGATTCTCTAGGTCCAAATCTATGGATCATTGCGCCTTTAGTTCAGCTTCCCTTATATATGCCTTTTAGGTTGGTTCCCCTTTCCTTTTTTTGCCCCAAGTTTGAGTTTATTGCTTTTTGGGAATATTCCTTTTTCTCCTCGATCTTCATCATTAACGCGGAAACTTGACATTTATCTCTTGATTTCGCAACACTTATCTTCTCCTGTGAGCAAATATATGCCGCCATATCGTTACTGGTCTCAATCTCGTATAAAATCGCAAGTGGGCATTTAGCCGCGTTTTAGGCCTCCTTGGGCCGTTTTTTGACTTAAACGTTTTTACGATTTCTTCGAAAGAATGTTTCTTGATACGAAGTCGATTTAACGAGGAATTTCACACTTCTCGTATAATTTAGACAATTATGTTGTTAATTTAACCATTGTCATTTTATACAATAAACGTGAACTTCATACAGGAAAACTAGTCTTCGCAGTGTTTGTCGTAAAGCTCCGACGGTAATTCCGATCGTGAAAAAACGAGGGAATGATCCGTTGAGGTTCAACGGAAGGCATAAGATCCGTTCCATGTCACCTTATAGCAAGTCGGGAGGATTTGATCCAACTCGTCGAGCGGGCGAGTTGGATTTCTTGTCTCGTCCAACTCGCCGAACGAGCGAGTTGGACTGCTTGCTCGGTCCAACTCACCCGTTCGGCGATTTGGACAGCTTGCTCGGTCCAATTTTGCAAACAGGCAAAGTTGGACTTCTTGCTCGGTCCAACTCGCCGAACGGGCGAGTAGGACTGCTTGCTTTGTCCAACTCGCCGAACGGACGAGTTGGACTGCTTACTCGTTCCCACTCACCGAACGAGCAATTTGGACTGCTTGCTTGTTCCAATGCAAGTTGAACTGCTTGCTCGGTCCAACTCGCCGAACAGGCGAGTTGGACTGCTTTTTTGTTCCAACTCTCCAAACGGGCGAGTTGGAATGCTTGCTTGGTCCAACTAGCCAAACGGGCGAGTTAGACAGCTTGCTCGGTCCAACTCGCCGAACGGGCAAGTTGGACTGCTTGTTTGGTTCAACTCGCTGCGAGGTATAATTGGACTGCTTGTTCGGTCCCGTGCTCCTTTTCTCCCGAGTCCTTTGCTTGGGAACCTCTGTCGAGATTGTGTCGAGAAAGCTTTTGTACAAAACGCAATTTTAGATGTTGATTTCGAGATGCCCATTGTTGACCCCAACAGTCGTTTGTTTGGATCGGACCATCCTATCTGAGAACTTTTTGTATAACTTCTTTCTTTTATATTACACGAAGCTTTTCTCCTGGATTTATACTTCTTTTTAGATAAGAAGTCTTTCTCGGGAGTTTTCTTGCATTGATTTTGTCGTGACAGATTTTGACCCAACACAATACAACTAAGTCGGGGAGGGACCAATGGTTGGGTAAGACGGTAAGTTCCAGAGTGGAACAGAACCGCAATATGGTTAAGTCTTGTAATGGACAAGGATGACAATATAACCGAGTCCATGAGTGGACCAGTATCAAATTATGACATAGTCTGGTGATGGACATAATTCAAGAATAAGCGAATTAGTCTAGTAAGGACTAAGATCACAATGTGGCCAAACTGTGAAAGGTTGTGGTTGGTTAAGGGATTATCCAGTAAGTTGTGGTTAGAGTTCATGATCTATCAAAGGATCAGAACAATCCGTTAGGACTTGTTGTAATACGAGTAGCCAAAAAGTTAGAAAATTTCACTAAGACTTGTTGGTACATCGAGAGGCTTGGGATTGGGAATAAATCAACCAAGACTCGAGTGGTGCCTCAAGTGGGTTAGGAAATTGAATGGTTTAGTCGTTAGACTATGATGTATAATCTGGTCAGGATTGACTAGGATCATTAGATACTTGACTGCATCCAGAATTGGACAAGGTCGAGACATTAAGACCAAGTCTGGATAAGACTAGGTCTGGATTATGAGATTGACTCCGAAGGACTAGGATAAGAGAAAGAATAAAGTCTAATGAAGACAATATTCAAGAGAAAGACATAGACTTGGTGGGTACTAGGATCACAATTCAGAAAGATTGGATCGGGTGCCACAAGTTGTGTCTTGGGAAACAGAGGCTAGAATGAAAGATGATTAGCCTAAGTGGTTTGAGAAGTTTATGGAGGAAAAAAATACTTGGATTGGATTCAAGGACAAATCCATCACTAGTAGGGGAGACTTGTAATATCCCTAGACCTGGATAAGGTAGATGGGACAGGCCATGGTTTGAGAAAACGAACTAGCCCAACATAGGACCCCAAGGCGAGTGTGCCATGGCCTAAAAATAAGGTTAAGTGCATTATTATGATAAGACATAACAAAATACAGAAAAACACAAGGATGGACAAGTTGAACGAGTGATACAGTAGCTGAGCAATGTAAATTGGAAGCTCGATCAGCTTGGCTAAGCTTAACCAAGCACGGTTAAGCTCAAAGTGAGTAGAGTCAGCTCCACAAGATAGAATACTAGCTCACTCATCTGGACAGCTAGATAGAGTGTTCGGGTCTCAGACAGTTGGGCCGGGGTCCAGGCCATGGTCAGGCCATGTGGTCGGCCCGAGATGGATATGGGCCAAGGGGTCCATGCGACCAGAACAAGGGCTTGTGAAAAGGTCTAGGCCCAATATGGGTCTGTTTAGAGGCAGTTAAAGGCGTGGATAACCGCCATACACGAAGGGATGTGATCTAGACCACTGATTAGATCAATGGTAAGAAATGAGATCGAATGGGTGCAACCCTTGAAAGGTAATTTCCCTTTCTTCTATAAAAGGAGGAAAATTCAGTGGGCTTGGAGACACATTTTATGGTGTCTCTTACAGCCTAAGACACCAAGAAAGTCGAGAGGAATAAAAGAAAGAAAGAGAGAAAGAGATCGGCCCATAACAAGGCCGATATTGTGGCAAGGAAAGGCCGAATGGAATGAATAAAAGAGGCAATTAGAAAGGCCTGGAGAGGAGATATATCACACAAGAGCACACGTAGAGAGTTGGTGGAGTAATCATTGAGCTATCGGCTAAGACCATCTGGTGGTCCGATTAAGTCTAAAGCTTGGGGAGACCAGTTATGTCAATTTCTCCCTTTTACATTTAAATACTTTTCTTCTACTTTTATGTATTTTCGTGGGGCTATAGTGGGAATGGCTTGGTGCTAAGACAAGGTCATGTCCAAATGAAACAAAACAATGGACCATGAACATTGGCCGGACGTGTGAGTGGTCCGTATGGTCATGATTATGGATCGGATGGTCTCTTTGGACTAAGGTAACAATCCGGTTGCTTGTTGGGCCTTACATGGTATATGGGCAAAGTCAATAACCGGCCCAAGTGTAGATGTCCAAGGCCCAATCGGCCAGTTTATGCGGATGTGCCAATCGACCATGGTGTGGATCAGTTTGATTTATTCGATGGTTTGGTTCGACCAAGGGAAATCCTATTATGGTATAAGTGGATTGGGTTGTACTTAGATGTGATTTAAGGATCCCAGTACTTTATGATTGAGCCGGATCATGGTTGGTATAGATCGGATCATGTTTGGTCTAACTCGATCATATGAAGTAATGGTCGGATGCAATGCAACTGCCAGATTATATGGGGCGGATTATTGAAACTTGGTTTAAGTTGACCATGGCCTGACCCATCAGAATGTGATCTATGTTTGGGTCTGAATGGTGATCCATGATACGTGGGTGCTCCGGATCGATGGTCTTACCTTCTTTATGTATCAAGTTTGTGCCACAATGATATAGTGGCCAAAGGATTGGCTAAGAGCCATGAGGAAGACTATGGTTAGTTCTATGAGTTGTGGACCATAACTACTGAGCCTATGTGTGCTTCTTCAAGGAAGGCTGTAATAACCATGGTCTAGGGTATCAAGTCAACACAAGTCAACAGACTCAGATCAAGCCATACTTAGATGGAGAGCTATAAGAAAACATGAATAGTGGTTCAGTCAAAAAGCATTTTGAAGAATGGTCGAGTAGAAACAAGAATTGGTCGAAGAGACAGAACCGAAGCTTCGAAACGGACAAAGTCGAGCATGGTGAAATTTCAAAGTATGCAAATCAAGTAAGCTTTGATCTCAATCATCATTATGGGTTAAAATACGACTTTTGGTCGAGTCATAATGAAGTTGGAACGAGCCAAAGTGAAGATGGTCCAGAGGAAGGCAGTTTTGGCCAATATGGTCGAAATGACCTAGCTAAGTACAATGGAAGCCAAAATGTGTTGTGAAAACATGGGAAAGGATTTCAAAGAAGTGTTTTCTACATTTCCTCAACTTTTGGATATGGTCAATTCAGAGGTCAAAGTCAACCAAAGTCAAAGGAGAGAGAATGAACCCTATTGGTCCATACAACCCATCTGATCAACCAATATGAGCATGCCATGTGGCGGGGACCAAATTCCTTAAATCCTGGACATGGTGTGGAATAAATCAAGGGATTTTATGGTGAATAAATCAGGGACAAACGACATCTAGAGAGCAAGAAGACATGAAGATACCATTTGTTCCCAAAATGGGCTACATTTGGTAATGGAAGCTATGGGCTGGACTAAAGATTTCTACATAAAACCCACGACATCTATGCTTCATTTAGGACCCAAGGAAAACAGACTTGAAGATTGAAGACCCAAAGGAGGCAAAATGGGCCATTTTGGTGGTTTGGTAAAGAAGGAAGAAAGCTTATGGAAAGATGTCAGGCACGAAAACAACCATGCAGTGGCTCTTCTACTACACCTATTGGTCTACATTAGCAAGGGATAGAAGCCTAAGGAGTAGGATTCAATGTTTTGAGCTTAAAAGCCATTTTGGAGCCAAAAAGTTGTGAGGTGGAAACCACTCTTGGAGATCAAGTTTCATGATTAATTTTGGTACACTTAACTTTCATCGAATTATGGTTTATCTTCTAGAATATGGCACGAAAAGGAGTTGATTCAGTGTACTTACTGGCATGCATGCATTTGGAGAGGTTTTTGGTGACAAGTGTAACAACACATGAAAAGTGTTCCCACCCCACTTTTTGGCTAAAAATAGGACCCTTAGGATTCATTTTAGAAGTCTAGAACCCTCTTGCGCTCTCTCTCTCTCTCTCTCTCTCTCTCTCTCTCTCTCAGTCAATCTTGTGGTTTGTTCTTGAGAGAGAAAGTGACCAAAATCGATTAAATTTTCTAAGTGAGTGAGGTGAGTGTAGGAGGCCTTTCCGTGTGTTGATACTTAGTCTCGGATCTGTTGTGCAGTGCTAGGAGAGGTGGTAAGGTTTTAGATTTGCATTTTTAGGTTCCATTTTCCCTCTTAGCCTTTAGCGTCTTTTTGATCAGTTATGGTGTAACCCTTAGGCCTTTTGCTTTTGGAGGTGTTGTACGGCTTGTGAAGACCTAGGTCGGTTTCCCTGTGTGTGTTTATGTCTTGTGTGTAGAAACCTTGTGTGTTTACAGGTTGGAGAGCTTTAGCCATGATGGTTCATGAGCTTGAACCATATTTTCGGTTTGTGTGTGTGTGTATGGGAGTTGGTAGTCCCCATACTTGAGTGTTTATTTATGATGCATGTTATAGTTGTGTTTTTTATGTTGTCTTGATATTGTTTTACTTATGCATGTAGGTTTCCATTATCATCTAGACATTGTAGTGTGTTGAACCGCAAGGGATTTGAGTGAGACTCTCTCTTCTCGGGTGTGTAGTTTTGTTGCACGAATTGTTAGTTTTGTAGTTGCATTTTTAGTATTTGCATTGCATGTAGTGTAGTTGCAGTTGCATAGAGATTTGAGTGAGACTCCGGGTAGTTTTTTAGAGTGTGTCTTGTTTTTGAGTCATCTCGTGCTACGTCTAGACCAAGCATTGCATGGGGGTTAGAGGTGGAGCTCCCTCATCGTAGTTGTATTTTGTGCTTCGGGTCTAGAATAGTGCGAGTGTGTGTGTGTGTGTGTGTGTGTGTGTGTGTGTGTGTGTGTGTGTGTGTGTGTGTGTGTGTGTGTGTGTGTGTGTGTGTGTGTGTGTGTGTGTGTGTGTGTGTGTGTGTGTGTGTGTGTGTGTGTGTGTGTGTGTTGTGCATCTAGTCTAGGTGTGCACTGCATGGAGGTTATAGGCGGAGCTCCCTCATGCTGGTTTTTCTTGTGTTGTGCCTAGACTAGAATGCATGGCCATCTCGGGGTTTGATTGGGAGAAGCCCAATTCTCTGATGATGTGGACCCTGGGGTTAGATTGGGAGAAGCCCAATTCTCCAGTGGTGGAGTTACCTACTCTCCACAGCTCGTCACGTGAAGTGGATCGCACCCATGGACGAGTGCTGCATGACGATGGGGCCCGGGTTAGATTGGGAGAAGCCCAATTCCTGGAGTGATGTTTTCCGACCATGTGACTCCAGTGTTTGTGGTCGGGTGTTTTTAGGGTGGAGGGTTAGGGCTCCGTGGTGTGAAGGGATCCCGGGGTGTGTGGCTTGTGGCCCCATCCTTTGTGTGTGTTGTTTTTTTGTGTTTGTGTTTAGGAATGAGTCTGGATTTTCTTTGTGTGTCGTTAAGTCTCGGGGGCGAGACTGGGGTAGTAGAGTCATTGCATTGCATTTCATGTTTAGTTTATTGCATTGCATTTCATGTCTAGGTTCTTGCATTAGTAGTTGCATGTTTATTCTTCTGCATTGTTTGTTTGCATGCATATTTATTTGTGATTGCTTGTTTTTTGTTTGAGCATGGGCTAAAGGGGGAATTGTTGTTTAGCTTAGGGAACTCACTTAGTCATTTTGAGTTACTCATGCTCTCTTCTACTATGCAGGTAACCTTAGAGGGTCGGGCGTTTGCGGGGTGCAGAGGACGAGGCCAGCGTGGTTTTCCGGTGTTGTTTGCAAGTAGCAAGATGCCTATGTTTTCTCTCGTTTTGTTTTTCAAGGGTACCCGTTTGCCTTGATATTTTGTTTTGTTGTATTTTGAGGACTTCGTCGAGTTCCCGACTTTGTAAAATAAATAAAAGTATGTTTGCTTAGTAAAATCCCCATAGAACGCTGATAATAGTTTTGTCTGAACTTAACACAACTCTCGACCAAGGTACGGGTTGACAAGCCTTAGCCCTAGGTCGAGAGGGGCGGTATTGTGGTCAGACTGGTCGAGACTTGGGATTTGTTCTGAAGTTTTGACAGGACTCACTGCGTTACTCACCAAACTGTAACGCTTCCGGGTTATTCCGGGTTAGTCTGGCCTTGGATGGTCCGGGGGTGTTATAAATGGTGGTATCAGAGTATTGTTGAGATACCGAGCTTTCATTTGCAGGTTTTCAAATGTTTTATCGAGTCAAAAGGAGTCTCAGAAATCATCATTAGGGAATTGGCACGTCCTCTGTTTAGGACTAGGTATGTTAGATCAATTTTGGGAATTTAGGAAGTTACCCTTATTTGTGTTGCAGTTTCTGGTGTTGGTAATCGACAGGGTAGGAAGGGATCGAGGATGAGGAATGTGGTACGGTTATGAAGAATTGGGCAAGCGACCGGAGCAACCGGTTATGATGGGTCATGTAAATCAAGCTCATCCAGTGAGTCAGAGTCTGATTTCAATTTTAAAAATGAGAATGTGGTCGAGAGCACCGAGAGTTCGCATGAAACCGGGTCATCCAAGTTTGAAGAAGCTGAGGTAATCGAAGAGATTGAAAAAGAATCTGATCATCTGGAGGGTATGAACTTTTCCCAAGGCATGGAGGCCATTCCGCAAGCATCATCCTATTCATTTAATTTCCACTACGGCTATGGCAATGAGTTGTGTGAGGCAATGGAGATCAGTTCATATGATGTGGAGATCATTGGAAAACCACCACTAGAAATAATATAGATCTCATCAGACAACACGGTGGCAGTCAACATTGTCGACATCAGTTCCCCAGAGACCAGTCCATGGTTCCCAATGCCAGCATGGAGTTCAACATTCTCATTTGGAGGATCTATTGATTTCAGTTTGGAAAGTATTCGGCAGACCTCTTACCCATAGTACTAATACCTTTACTCGCTAATCCCAATGGAGTCATCACCAACCAATCTAGCAGCTGGAACAGAAGCAAGTGAAGTGGACATGGAAGTGCAGCAAGAAACCGGAAGGGAAGTTCAGATGATGGAGGAAACTCAGGATGGGATGACCAGAATAAGTGGAGCTCTAGAAGGACAAATGGAAAAAGGAGGTACCAGTGGAGGACCAGCATCAAATGTTAACGACTCGCGACATTCCAACCAGGAAAGAATGCAATGTGTGTGGAGCAAGTGACCATCATACTCGGGCATGCACCAGGATTAGGAGTCAGCCGGACTAGAGTGCTTATTTGATCTGCAGCTCGTGTGAAACTCGTGGACACTTCGTTGTGGATTGTCCAATGACCAGCGTGATCTAAGCCGTACCCATTTCCGTCGTTTCACCTGCCAGCCCTGCTCGATCAGCCTCGTCTGCAACAGGAGGATCGAACCGTAGAAACCATTGCCATTCTAGGAACCCTCGTCGTTAAGCTCATGGCAACTAAGATAAAATGGTGCTGATCCTACTCTTTGTGTGTGTTGTAGCTGTTGTTTTATTTTGTTGTTGTGTTGCGTATCCAATCTTCTTTGATGTGGTATTAAGGACTGTATGTCCGGGTTGCATGTATTGTTTAGTGTATAGACCTTGCTAAGTTGTGGTAGTTAAGCTTCGCTTTAAGGAACCTTGTTTTTCGTTTAGGAGAGAATGAACCCTAGAGTTTTGGAAACCAACCCTTATTTATAGCCAAATGAATGTGTTGTGAGTGTTTGAGGTGCCGGAAGGACATGGACCTTGACAAAGTGTACTCCGGAATACTTGTGCGTGCATGAAGGAAATCAAGAACTAGAAGCAACCATGTTGAAGACCCAGCAGTGTATTTAGAGTCGTCAGTGTGTAGGTTCAGAGTCGTCGGTAGTGTGCGGATTCAGGAAGGTCAATGGTGTGATTGTTCTTAGGAGAATTTTTTTGGTACAGTTGTGTATGGTTTGGTGCAAGACCAGAGCAGTCAGTGGTCGAGCCTGTGAGAAGCAACCGAGACAGTGATGGAAGCGTGAAGAAGGCAAGAGTGTGGGTGTATTTGGAATGGTTATACCTCAAGGAATCAAAGTTACTGAAGAGCAAAAACCCGAAGAGTAAGAGAAGAGATGTCAAATGGAATACCAACCCAGAGAAGTCTAGAAGTAAAGCCCAAACAGTGTCAAGCCAAGAGAAAGAATGTGATGAGAATAGAAGATGAAGCCTAATCAGGTCTAAGACCATAGGAGGATAAGAGGAGTGGAAGATGAAAGTTCAAACAAGGAAGTAATACGGTGCTGGTGAATCAGGATGAAGTCGTTTCCAAAGAGGGGAGACAGGAATAGAAGTTCCGAGCAAAGAAATTGTGAAGCTGGTCACATAACAAGCTGCAATTGTGATGGAAGCAGATGGTGGCATAAGAGTTTTATATCAAATGGTGGCATCAGTAGTAAAAGGAAGAAGCAGATGGTAGAAGGAGATATTGACATCGACAACAGAGACCCAAGGAACAGATTGGGGAAGGCAAAGCAAAAATTCAGAAAGTGGTAGCAAAAGATAGAAGTACCTTGTGAATTCGGGGACGAATTCATTTAAGGAGGGGAGAATGTAATACCCATGGTCTAGGGTATCAAGTCAACACAAGTCAACGGACTTAGATCAAGTCATAATTGGATGGAGAGCTATAAGAAAACATGAATAGTGGTTTAGTCGAAGCATTTTGAAGAATAATCGAGAAGAAACAAGAATTGGTCGAAGAGACAGAACCGAAGCTTCGAAACGGACAATGTCGAGCATGGTGAAATTTCAAAGTATGCAAATCAAGTAAGCCTTGATCTCAATCATCATTATGGGTTAAACTAAGACTTTTGGTTGAGCCAGAATGAAGTTGGAACGAGTCAAAGTGAAGATGGTCCAGAAGAATGCAATTTTGGCCTATATGGTCGAAATGACCTAGCTAAGGAGAATGGAAGCCAAAATGAGCTGTGAAAACAAGGGAAAGGAGTTCAAAGGAGTGTTTTCTAAATTTCCTCAACTTTTGGAGATGGTCAATTCAGTGGTCAAAGTCAACCAAAGTCAAAGGAGAGAGAATAAACCCCATTGGTCCATACAACCCATTCAGTCAACCAATAGGAGCATGCCACATGGATGGGACCAAATTCCTTCAATCCTGGAAATGGTGTGGAATAAATTAAGGTATTTTATGGTGAAGAAATCAGGGGAAAAGACATCTAGAGAGCAAGAAGACATGAAGATACCATTTGTTCCCAAAATGGGCTACATTTGGTAATGGAAGCTATGGGCTGGACTAAAGCTTCCTACATGAAACCCACGACATCTAAGATTCATTTAGGACCCAAGGTAAGTATTGGATTGGGCTGGAGCAAAAAGAAAACATACTTGGAGATTGAAGACCCAAAGGAGGCAAAATGGGCCATTTTGATTGTTTGGTCAAGAAGGAAGAAAGCTTATGGAAACGTGTCAGACAAGAAAACGACCATGCATTGGATATTCTACTACACCTTTTGGTCTACATGAGAATTGGAGTCAATCCTAAGGAGTAGGATTCGTATGTGTTGAACTTAAAGGCCATTTTGGAGCTAAAAGGTGGTGAGGTCGAAACCACACTTGGAGATCAAGTTTCATGATGAATTTTGGTAAAGTTAACTTTCTTGGAATGTTGGTTTCTATTCTAGAAGATGACACAAAAAGAGTTGATCCAGTGTACTTACTTGCATGCATGCATTTGGAAAGGTTTTTGGTGACAAGCGTAACAACACATGTCAAGTGTTCCCACCCTACTCTTTGGCTATAAATAGGACCCTTAGAATTCATTTTATAATTACAGAAACCCTTTTACTCTCTCTCTCAGTCGATCTTGTGGTTTGTTCTTGAGAGGGAAAGTGACCAAAACCGATAAAATTTTCTAAGTGATTGAGGTGAGTGTAGGAGACTTTTATGTGTGTTTATCCTTAGCCTAGGATCTGTTTTTCTGTGCAAGGTGAGGTAGTAAGGTTTTAGATTTGTATTTGTAGGTTCCATTTTCCATCTTAGCCTTTAGCTTCTTTTTGATCGGTTTGGTGTAACCCTTAGGTCTTTTGCTTTTGGAGGTGTTGTGCGGCCTGTGATGATCTGGATGGGTTTCAATGTGTGTGTTTATGTCTTGTGTGAACTAACCGTGTGTGTGTGCAGGTTGGAGAGCTTTAGCCGTGATGGTTCATGAGCTTGAACCATATTTTGGTTTGTGTGTGTGTGTATGGGAGTTGGTAGTCTCCATACTTGAGTATTTATTTATGATGCATGTTATAGTTGTGTTTGTTGTGTTGTTTAGATATTTTTTTACTTATGCATGTAGGATTTCATTATCATCTATACATTGTAGTGTGTTGAACCGCAAGGGATTTGAGTGAGACTCTCTCTTGTCGAGTGTGTTGTTTCCTTGCATGCATTATTAGTTTTGTAGTTGCATTTTTAATGGTAGCATTGCATGTAGTGTAGTTGGGGTTGCGTAGAGATTTTAGTGAGACTCTCTCATATGCCGGGTACTTTTTTAGGGTGTGTCTTGTTTTTGAGTTGTCTTGCGCTAAGTCTAGACCAAATATTGCATGGAGGTTAGAGGTGGAGCTCCCTCATGCTGTTTGTACTTTTTGCTTCAGGTCTACAATAGTGTGTGTGTGTGTGTGTGTGTGTGTGTGTGTGTGTGTGTGTGTGTGTGTGTGTGTGTGTGTGTGTGTGTGTGTGTGTGTGTGTGTGTGTGTGTGTGTGTGTGTGTGTGTGTGTGTGTGTGTGTGTGTGTGTGTGTGTGTGTGTGTGTGTGTGTGTGTGTGTGTGTGTGTGTGTGTGTGTGTGTGTGTGTGTGGTGTGTGTGTGTGTGTGTGTGTGTGTGTGTGTGTGTGTGTGTGTGTGTGTGTGTGTGTGTGTGTGTGTGTGTGTGTGTGTGTGTGTGTGTGTGTGTGTGTGTGTGTGTGTTGTGAATCTAGTCTAGGTGCGCATTGCATGGAGGTTAGAGGCGGAGCTCCCTCATGCTTGTTTGTCTTGTGTTGTGCCTAGACTAGAATGCAAGGCTATCTCAGGGTTTGGTTGTGAGAAGCCCAATTCTCCAGTGGTGAAGTTACCTACTCTCCACAGCTCGTCACGTGAAGTGGGTCGCACCCATGGACGAGCGCTGCATGACGATGCGGCCCGGGTTAGATTGGGAGAAGCCCAATTCCCGGAGTGATGTTTTCCAACCATGTGACTCCAATGTTTGTGGTCGGGAGTGTGCAGGGTGGAGGGTTAAGGCTCCGTGGTGTGAAGGGATCACGGGGTGTGTGGCTTGTGGCCCCATCCTTTGTGTGTTTTGTTTTTGTGTCTTTTAGTGTAGGATTGAGTCTAGATTGTCTTTGTGTGTCGTTAAGTCTCGGGGTGAGACTGGAGTAGTAGAGTCATTGCATTGCATTTCATGTTTAGTTTATTGCATTGCACTTCCTGTCTAAGTTGTTGCATTAGTAGTTGCATGTTCATTCTTCCGCATTGTTTGTTTTCATGCATATTTATTTGTGATTGCTTGTTTTGTGTTTGAGCATGGGCTGAAGGGGGAATTGTTGTTTAGTTTAGGGAACTCACTTAGTAATTTTCAGTTACTCATTCCCTCTTTTACTATGCAGGTAACTTTAATGGGTTGGGCGTTTGCGGGGTGCAGAGGACAAGGCCAACGTAGTTTTCCAGTTTTGTTTGCAAGGAGCAAGATGCTTATGTTTTCCCTGGTTTTGTTTTTCATGGGTACACGTTTGACTTGATATTTTCTTTTGATGTATTTTTAGGACTTAGTCGATTTCCTGAGTTTTTAAAATAAATAAAAGTATGTTTGTTTAGTAAAATCACCGTAGAACGCTGATATATAGCTTTGTCCGAACTTAACACAACTCTCGACCAAGGTACGGGTTGGAAAGCCTTAGGCCGAGGTCGAGAGGGGCGGTATTGTGGTCGGACTGGTTGAGACTTCGGATTTGTTCTGAATTTTTGACTGGACTGACTGTGGTACTCGCCAAACTGTAACGCTTCCGGGTCATTCCGGGTTAGTCCGGCCTAGGACGGTCCGGGGGTGTTACAAAGTCTGTGTATGGTCTGATAATAGTAAAGTATGGACGTCTTGATCCATAGATTATGGATAAAAGGGTCGACTTAAACATGATCAGAGATGCATTGGTTTGCAAGGCAAGGCTGGTTGGAATGTTGTTCCATGGCCGGTCAAGCCGGAGTGAAGACTCAATGAATCCAAGTCATGTGGGGTGGTTGGTTGATTGACTTAGTATCTGTTGAGAATTGTTAGTACATAGGATGGACACGACGTGACAAGCCGTTGAGGCAAAAGGATGATGCATGAGGCGAGAAAGGGCCGGATACATATCAGTAACCATTGAATTCTTAATGGTTACTTAGTCTCTTGGGATGGTTGAATGAATGACTAAGTACCAAAGGGAGTTTATTAATGCAGGAAAAAAGTTAAGGACAAAGAGGAGATTCAATTAGTTGAATGGTTCTATATACAAGCAAGAGTAGTTAAGATCAATGGAGGACCAATGAGCTAACAAGCTCCGTAGATGTGGCAAAGGTATGACTTAGAAATTACTTGGATAGATTAGTAACTTGCTAGGATGCTGGTAGAATAGTTTAGGGGAATGGAACCTCGGATTAGTTTGAATTGAACCGTGTCAAGGATTGGTCTATAAGCTGAAATGGTAGTTAAGTGAACTGACCATGTCTTAGACAACTAGACCGGACGAGTACTTGATTGGATTAGATCAAGGATTAGATCAGAATATTCCGCTGCATATTGTTAGAAATGATCTAAGCTAGAAAATGACTTGGTAGTATTTAGCTTAGGTCTAAGTGAGCCCACGCCTACGGGAAAAATTAATTAAAAAGGGTTCAATGAATAGAGAGGCAATAAGTGGACAGAGCAACATAAGCCTTCGAACCCCGGCCTAGTTAGCCGGGTTTGGGTATTTTAGATATGGAGCCAAGGGGCTGATGATTCTGAATATGAATGAACAAGGCGTCCATAAGTTAATCTAGAAGTGAGACTTCAGTGAACAAGTGTTCAAGGAAAAAGACCCGAACTGATGAGCATAATTGGCATGTACAGAAACTGGAAGGACATGTGGTCTGATAACTGAAATGAAGGTCTCAAAGAAGGATGTTCGAGATCAGAGAGAAACTGGCTAAGGCAATGGAGGATTGCTGAGAGATAATCTCACCGAATTTAAAGATTAGAAAACTGAGATGGACAAGTCGTCCATGGATAAGTGCAAAGATAAATGACTAACGCATTGGTGCCAGAATTTGAAGTTAGAGGGAATTAACTCACATTCAGGAGTATGGTTCTGTGAGAATGCTTAGATGGACTCTAAGATTTTTAGGAGATAGACAAGCTGGTCCGAGAGCTGGAACCGAAAGTTCCATGAATGGATTTGGAAACAAATCCGAGTATGACTTACATGTTAGCAAGTGGCGTATGTACGCAAGTCTGGATATAGATAACTGGACAAAGGATCTGTCAAGGGGACTAAGCTCGATTGTCATAGCAGGATTGTGCGGTAGAGTTGAGATTATCGGAACAAGAAATTGGAAGTCAGTTGCACTTGCCAAATACTAGTTTGGTGATCAAAAAACTAACCGGAGGTACCAGATGCTATAGATGATGGGTTGTGGTCAGAGTGACGATGGTAGTAGTATGATTTGTTCCTTCCATGATCGTCACAATGCGCTTAGAGGCCATGAAGCTTGCTAAGGCTTGACTTGATTTTGGAAGATGTCTCAGTGTCTTGGAATGATCATGTTCGTCTTGATGATTGATTCCTTTCATGCGAGCGTCTAGATCAGTCTAGGTGCTTATTGTTGTGATTCTTACTAAGACTTAGCTGGATCAAAAGATGACTGCTCGATGACATGGAATGATTAAGCTAGACGAGCGACCAATATTTGTTAGACATGGCGCGTTTTGGAACCAAGTGGGTTTGCCGAAGTGTTCATGTGAATATGGTTATATGACCTTGGGAACAATGTGAGTTTGCCAAAGCATGTACTGATGTCTGTGGAGACCGGAGAGTTTGCCAAGACGTATGTGTTACCGTAATCTCGTGTTATGTTATGGCGTCTAGGGGAACCGGAGAGTTTGCCAAGACGTATATGTTATCGAGTCTATGGGAAATAGTTTAGTTTGCCATCACATGTATGTATTGGTGTCTGCCAAAACCATATCTGATGCTTGTGGATACTTTCCAAGGCATAAAATGTAATGTTACTGGAACTCAATGAGTTCACTATTATGGGTTTCTAACCGCGATGAAAGCATGGGTGGGAACTAGTGGAGTGTTTGCCATCATGTGTCTGTTGGACGTCTATTTGTTATGTTTGTATTGGTGTCGTTGGAAACCATAGAGCTTTCCAAGACATGACTGTGACTGAGTCAATGGGAACTAGATGAGTTTGCCATTAAGGTTTTGGGAACTGAGAAGGACTGAGAGTCCGAAATGGAAACTGTGTGAAGGGTCATGTAGGATCCAGAAAAGAATATCTGTAAGGATCAAGAGTGTGATCGGGAAGGAAAATCTGTAAGGATAAAAGAGTCCTGCAGAAGTGTCAATAAGGATCAGTAAGGATCTTAGAAAGTCTGTGACGATCAGAAGTGATCGAATAGCATGTTAGTATTAGAGAGAGATCCACATAAACAACTGTAAGGATCAAAAGGTGAGAGATCCATGAGTTCTGGAAATGATCAAGTGTCCTAGAATTTGGAGTTGGTCCATACTAAGGAAAGACGGATTATGCAAATCAAACAGTCATGTCATGAATGGACTAAGACTGGTTTGGACAGAGTCTGGAAAGCATTATCGTCGGGTCAAAAGAGTTACAGTGATCAGTAATGAAAGATTTGGAAAAAATTAACTACGGTAGTGAGCTAAGACTTCGGGAATTAAGGTAAACCGGTCAACAAAGTGTTCTCGCCAATGTGTGTGTCTGATCACCAATAGTTTGCTCAGAAATAAGAACTACCATGATTAGTGAGTTGTTGAACTGAACTGAATCTGTGAGACTAAATAAGTGGTAAAGAGACCGGATAGGGAAAGTCGATATTTGAGATCGAATCCATGTGTGGTTGTGGTCAAGTGTTCTGAATGCAATATCAATGAAGTATGGAAAACGTCTGTGATCGAGTGACCAAAAGTATGAGAACTGAAATAAGTCTACTGAGTGCCGGGAGTCAGGAATGATCTGAAGAGATAGAAGAAGGTTATATTGACTGTTGAATTCGAGGACGAATTCCTTCCAAGTTGGGGGACTTGTAACGCCCGCGTTCTGCATTTTGAGCTGGAACAATCCAAGGACGGGTTTAGCTAGACTGTTAAGACAAGCCAGTTAGTGTTGGACTTGTCGTCTGGATAGTATTGGTGGGATTAAGACAATATTGTCGGGTCCGGACATAGCAGTTGAGCTTATCGGACAAGACTGGTCGGATTCGGAAAAGGCAGTTGGATTGTATGGACTAAATGATATATGTCTTGGCGGAAAAGGTTACTGAGCCAAACGTATACTGATAAGCCAAGGAAAATGGCGGGAACAATTATCTGGTGGTTACTGAGAACAGTTACAAACCTGTTTACTTGATGCCAGAGTGGTTATGGCAACTCTGGAAAAACCGCCATAAGGCAGTTGGCCTAGGAATGATCAGTTACCAAGGGTTACATGATCAGTTTCGTGATAAAGAACTGGCACTGGGCAGTTACTGATCGGTTGAGAGTATTAGGCAGTTACTGGGCGGTTATGGACTGTTTCTCTTAAGAGGAAATTTCCAAAACTCTCTTTTAATATGGAATGATTACTAAACTGATTGGAATCTACTGATGGATCCGGAATAGAGTACTCTTGGATGGTTACTCCCTTTTGCCTAATCGGAGAACAGTTACTGATTTATTCAGAAGGAAAAACTGTCATGAGGGTGGCTACAAGCTGGACTGGGTGCATGAGGAGTTGTGGGCGGTTATGTGCGATCTGAAAACCGCACAGACTCTATTAAAAAGGATTTTCGTGGACATTAAGGGATTTATCCTTTTCCACGTGATTTGGGACAGGGAGAGATAGAGAAATAGACAGAGGAACCTAGAGAGAATGTTGCAGTCATGAAATCCATGCCTCGACCAGAGCTCTATCAAAGTGCCCACACCAACTACCTAGGCGATACCAGCGACAGAGGTTTAGTCCAAGGATAATATATTACAAACCAGGGGGGGTTCACCATGAAACCAATTTTCATGGATTCTACATTCAACAAGCTTTCATTTCCAAGTGGAATTATCGCAAAATCTATTCGGACCAGAAAGTTATGGAGTTTACGAAATGGTGGTTTTCCAGCTCATCCATTTGCGAATATCAGCCTTAGAAATGGATTTCAGCCCAACTATAAACTTTGTAATCTCCAGTCGTCCACCTTTGTAAAAATACCCTTGAACTTTTATGAATGCAAATGCAGTTTTTCTAGTTTTATCATAACTATTGTTTGAGTCTTTAGAGTGTTGTGAGGGCAGCTCTTGAGCATCCAGACTTATCAAAGCCTCCTTTCACAGAGCTTTGTGGCGTCCATCATCCCATTTCCATCCACCAATAGATCTTGAGAATGATACACATCCTTCAAGACCGGATCCATCGTCATTCTTCTTCCATCCATCGATCCTTGTTGAGAGTGATACACATTCAGAAAAAAAGATCCCATCTCCATCAATCTATACCTTGTTTATTGTTCTTATTTTATCATCCATTATAATATTATTCCATTCGTTTTTGCATTTGTTTCAGGTTTCCAATTGGATTCCAGCAATATTGACTATTCAATCACATCTCGGTTGAGACGATTGGAACCTCGGTTGTCCATCTGGACGACCCTGCTTCTGTGCCTACAAAATTTTGGTATCAGAGCTTAAGCTCCTGAATCAGGTGACATCTATCATTGCATCTCATATTTTCTTGCATTTGTTTTTTAATTCGTAAATTGAAAACTCCATAAATACTGTCTTTTGTTTGAAGTTTTGTCTCTGCATTCTGTTCTTGCTGTTAGTTATTTTAAAACCATGAAAAGAAAAATAAAGAAGGTGAAATTAGGTTGTTTGATCCACGAAAATCCAAAAAAAAATATGTATAGTTGTTTGCATTCATTTAGTTTCCTTACAAGAAAGAAAAAAAAATCTGCATTTAAATTTTTTCCTTTTTTATTTGTTTGCATATCAAGATAAAATAAAAACCAAAAAAAAAAAGAAATCATATATTCTATTAAAATAGAAGTCATGACTCATTTCATGTGTGATTTTTTTATTTGGACCATCATTAGAAAACTTTAATAAAATGTATTTCATTAAAACTAATGATAAAATGTTCGTAACTACTTTAATCATAATATCTTTTGATATATTTTTATTTTAAATAGAAATATATATTAAAAATTATAGAAAATCATCTGAAAAAGATTTTAGCAAGATCTCAACACTAAAATTTATGTAACTATTTAATTAATTTCGAATTATATAAAATATAATTATAGATTAATATACATTCAATTATATTTATCAAATGAAAAAAATAAAAAGCCTGTACTTTTATAAAAAGAAAAATAAAAATTATTTACTTATATATATACAATAATATCTTAGCTAAATAAACATAAAAATTTGCTTGAATTTATTATTATATTATGGGTCATGCGGATTTTCTTTTTATATTCAAGTTATAGTTTATATAATAAAATTATCAATAACATAATATAATTCTGTGTTATATATTATCTAAAATTATAATATTGTTTATGTAGCTTATACTATTATTACTATAAATTTTTATAATTTGTATTTTGTAGCAAAATTTATTTTAAAATATTATAATATAACAATACTATTTTACATAATTTTTTGTTTTATTTTTAAATATGAAATATATGAAAATTAAATTGCACCTATATGATAGATGAGTAAAAATTAAATATAAAATAATTTAAAATATGACTTTGACTTATATATTATTTTATTTAATAATTATATGCAAATCCAATAAAATCAATATATAATAAGATATGGATTGAAACATTTGATACTAACATATAAACATACTTAATATATATATATATATATATATAACTAAATAAATATTAAAATTTTGCTAAATGGTAATCTAACTTTAAAACCTAAATAAAAATTTAATATAATTTAAATATAAAATAATTTTAAAATATGAATTTCATGTATATGTTAACATGTATACTATAAAATTATTCTGTTTGTAATAGTTATATAAACATTTATATATATAACTAATTTTACTAATGTTGTAAAACAAATATCTATGTTTATAAAAATGAAAAAACAATATGCGCGGTTGCGCATGTCAAATTCTAGTTTTAGTTATTTTGTTAGACCATATTTATTTTTCCATTTCGTGCCTGCATCAGAAAAAGAAAAATAAAATTTGTAAGCTTAGTTTTCATTTGCATATTGTTAGTTTTATTTTGCGTCAAAGAAAATTTTTAAAAAAATATATAAGTGTTAGTTTGTTTCCCATATTTTCTTTTTTGTTGTGTTTAAAATCATTTCATATTGTTTCATTTCGAGATTGCATCCAGAAAACAAAATAAAAATCATTTTAGTTTAGTTTATAACATTTCGGTTCATTACTTGCATATTTCTCGGTTTAGTTTAAAATTATTTGCATTTTTCATTTGGTTTTACTAGCAGTTCCCATATCTTCACTTGATCATTAAGATTTATTTCAAGGATAAATGGGAGAGGCAGCACACGGCCAAGCTTTAATGGCTTCTCAAAACAACTATTGGTTGCTATGCGAGAATTAGAAGATCAAATAGCTCGGTTAGAAGAAAGAAGCAATCTGTCTAGGAGAATGACACAAGGCCGACGACCACCACATGGAAAAAAAAAAGATTTCAGACTGCACCAGAGGATTCATATTTTTAGCCTAAGCCACCGGATCCTTCATGGATCAACCCACATCACACTTCTTACTCTCATGATTATTTAGCTTATTCTCATCTTGATTATAAGGGAGCTAATGAAGTTAAACTCTATAATTTTTCAGGTAGTATGTGGCTAGGTGATTATCTGTCATGGGACCATGGATGATTGGTTTTCATATCATGAAATACCAAAGAAAGAAAGGCTAAGCCATGCCATCAAACTACTCTCCGGAAGTGCATACAAATGGTGGACAAGAATAGATTGTTCACAAGGGAAGAGTAAAGAAGAGGCAATTACCAATTGGGAAGATATGAAGTGGGTCATGACCAGTAAGTATGTGAGCACATCTCCCACGCAAGAAACCAGAGAAAAATACCCAAGGAGATTTTCATATGGTAGGTCTAAAGAGGTAAAGAAAGGTATCCCACAACAAAGCCATAGAAGCTTGAACAATCACGACCAGATTCGGCCAAACCAGAGGCCCACGGTTTTCTATTATCAATATAAACATTATGAGTCCCCAAAGGCCATGGAGAAGAAGAACTTTGTCATCCAGGGACAAAGGAAAACCAGACAGCCCGATAGTTCAAGCAAAGGCTATGGTAAGTCTTGTATTTGATAACTTGATTTATAAATCATCTTCCACTGGTATGAGTCACTTGTCCTTATAAAAGGGTGTTGCACAGGTCTTGAGGAGACTAAAACACACGGAGGAGACACCCCAGTAGCAAGCCTTCCAATGGACCAGAAGGAAGCTCAATGCACAAAGCAATACATGTTGCTCAAGGGGGCCAATTCAGGGACATACATGTTGTCCAGTCCGACCAGCACAGTAGAAGGTAAGTCTTCTTACTCTAATTTTGAGAAGCAGGCTAGTTATAAATTTCATAGAAAAGAACAACTTTCTGTAATTTGTCCAGAGGAGAAAGTATTGAAAGAAACTTCACAAGAAGATAAAACTAAATTATCTAAAACGAGTGATAGTTTATTTCAAACTGATTTATTGGTTCCCAATTATGGTGTCACGCATTTTTTTTTGTCAAAATTTCTTGTAACAGGCAATGAGGCACATAAACTCAAGGGAGATGTACCACAGGCGTCACCCTTGTGATGGACCAGAAGATGGTTCATCACACAAATAAGTCAATGTTGCTTAAAGAAGCAAAACCAGTCATAAAAGTATCCCACTAAGGTAAGTGTCTAACACAACCTTTAGATGCTAGTACTGACGTGTGTGTTCTTGGTACAGGAAGAACAAAGGGAAGCAATATGCTTACTGAAGTTCAAAGGGAGAAACCAGGCCATACGCTCAGTCTTGAACCACCACACAAGTGGAAACCAAAGATTGAATAATTGGTTGTTCAAATACCAAAGCTTAAGGTATGATTCACATTAGATTAGACCTTTCTTATCAACTCCATGACAAGATTAATACACTTTTCTTGTCCAAGATAATGTGAAATAGGTTCAGGAACAAATGAGTACGCTTCTCAAAAGGAAGAGGCCCCATCCATGATGTTAATAGGTGCTAGAGATGCTGAACCAAAGCCATTCAAAGTAAGCTTAAGCAAGGTAAGTGTCTCAAGTTTAAAATCTTCATTAACACCTTATAAAGAAGATATCATGCACTTGCCTTTGCCAAAAAAATTTGATCCAGGAATACAAATAAGAGAAGGGTATTCAAACCGAGGTCAAGAGTTGCAAAGAAGGCAGCCAACAAAAACAAGTTATCCAAAGAAGAAAATACTTCTTGAATTTGTGGAAGCTATCAAAGTAAGTCTGGAAATTTCACATTATGTTTATCATTGCCCAAACACAGATATAATGCACTTGCTTATTGTCCAGAATTTTGAGATTATTTCAGGTTACAAAGAAGAAGGCTTCAAAGAGATCCTAGCGGATAATCTTATGTTGCTAGTAGAATAAACTCCAAGGAAGACCAGAAACGTGGCCACCAAAAAATTTGAAGAACCATTCACTCCAAAAGAGAGGCAATGGCCATGAAAATATCAGAGGCGTTATCCTTTCATATCATCTCAAAGGAGAACCACCTCATGCACAACCCATTCCCAAACTGAGAAAATACCAAGGTAAGACTCTATAATCTCAAAGGAGGATGAAAGCTGACTTTCTCTATCCTGGTGCAGGTTATACAGTTTTGAGGTCGAAACCTTGTCAAGAGGGAGGGGATGTTGCAGTCATGAAATCCATGCCTCGACTAGAGCTCTATCAAAGCGCCCACATGAACTACCTAAGCGATACCAGCGATAGAGGTTCAGTCGAAGGAGCATATCTTACAAACCCGGGGGGGTTTCACCATGAAACAAATTTTCATGGATTCTACATTCAATAAGATTTCATAGTGGAATCATCTTAAAATCTATCCAGACCAGAGAGTTATGGATTTTACAAAATGGAGGTTTCCCAGTCCATCCATTTGCGAGTCTCAGCCCTCAGAAATGGATTCCAGACTAACTATGAAGCGGCATTCTCCATGATCAATAATGGAATTCAATAGGGGGTTACTGTCTTTCCCGAAAGCCCGAAATCAGAAGAGTTGGTCATGGAAAAACCAAGATGCAATCAATTTTCCAAAACCGGCCAAACCAACATCAATTTGGGAAAGCTTCCTACCAATCTAATTTGGCTCGAACCAAACCTTTCTTTGGAAGCCAGAAGGCACTATAATCCACCCACAAGGTATTCAATATGTCTTAATCTGGAACAGCACCCAGAGGATTAGGAGAATCCTCATTAACTTCATCTTGCCTATTTTGGAGTCTTGGCAATTAAAAGTCCAACAGCCACTTCTTCAGTTCTTGCACGAGTTCAGCACCCTCCAATCCATCAAGAAGGTTCCCAGGAAGCTCTATTATCCCTTGAAACCGTCCAGGTTCAAGAAGAATCAACTTCCTCATTTATGGCCAAGCAAATCACTTCCAACGGCCATATTATCTCCCAAGATCACTCCATTGAGGACCAAACTTTATTTGCAAGTTATTTTCTTTCCTTGTCTTGTTTATGACTGTTTGTTCTTGTCAGAGTCCCCTATTTGAGTCTTTATAAGCTCCAGTCGTCAACCTTTATAAAAACACCTTTAACTTTTATGAATGCAAATGCAGTTTTCTAGTTTTATCAAAACTATTGTTTTAATTATTTAGAGTGTTCTGAGAAGCAGCTCTTGAGCATCCAGACTAATAAAAGCCTCCTTTCACAGGAATTTTTGGCGTCCATCATCCCATTTCCATCCACCAATCGATCTTGAGAGTGATACACATCTAAACAGACCGGCTCCATCTTCATTCATCTTCCATCCATCGATCCTTGTTGAGAGTGATACACATCCAGCAACAAAGATCGCATCTCCATCAATCTATCCCTTTTTTATTGCTATTATTTTATCATCCATTATCAATCTCATTCCATTCATTTTTTAATTTGTTTCAGGTTTACAATTGGATTCCAGAAATATCAAATATTCAACCACATCTCGGTCGGGCCGATTGGAACCTAAAATTTCCATCTGGATGACCCTGCTTTGGTGCCTACAACAGAGAAGGAGGGGCGATTATGATCAAGAGGAGAAGAGAACAGATCGCTGAGTAGGGATGTTCGGATCCTGATCCTTCTTTCTGAGAGTCAAGTGTGTACTGATCACTTCAGGGCGTGTTACTGTTGGGTGCGATGGATCGCAGCGAAAAACCGCATCAGAGGTAGTTACAACCGGCGAATCTGGCTGTAAGGTGCAGTGTTGGTGGTTGCGATCATGTTTGTGACGGTCTAGAGTGACTTCTAGATGCATGGCGATAAGATGCGATCATACTGAAGAACTGATGATCGGCGGTTATATTCACTAAGAAATAGAGTGCAGACCATTGAAAGAGAGTTTCGAATGGGTCGTTGACACATCAGAATGCTGACTGGGCGATAAGTAATAGACCGGAGCAGAATAGTAGAGCGTTGGTCTTTATGTTCCACACCGGCTAGTCTGTTGCGTACAGTAACCATATCTCATAATTCGCAGGATCAGGTGGGACTGTTCGGTGATGGAGTTATTGGGTTATCACCAGATCGAGTGTGATCAAGGATAAACAGCTTCAACATGATCTGACCGGTTGGATCACGAAGGGGATATCGGTGGATTGTTTCTCTGTTTAAAGAAGAGCGACTGGACACTAGGTGATGAGATTGTACTGATGGAATGATCGGTTTAGTCAAGCCGAGGATGATGTCTGGAAGATCAGAGATTGTTCTGGATGAGGGAGACAGTGCGAGTGGGTTTGGGACTGTCTACTCTGCTCGAAAAACACAGTCGGGATGACTGGGAAGATCTTAGAGAGCGAATCAAGCCAGATGGTGTTCTGAGCCACCAAATTAATGCGTACTGATGGATACAGATGTATTGCTGGTCATCTGTGAGATTCACCAGGACCGAGAAAACATATATGATGCTTGTACATTGAGCCGCGGAGTCATGGTGTCGTCTAAACCATAGCCGTTGTCTGGTTAAGGGATACTGGATGTACTGATTGCTGTTGGGAGTGAAGGTGTTCTGACTGATCTATATGTGATCGGTGACTGTCGGATCAGGGGGTGATCAGAGACTGACTGTTGACGCTAGTATGGCTAGTGTACCGACAGTACCGGATGGCTGGTTGGAGACCAAGCCGTCTGTTTTTGTTTACTTGGTCATGTGTGGATGTTTGGTTGAGTGACTAAGGAACAAGGGAATTCAGTCAAGTCCTTATCAAGATGGCCGGATAATAATGGATGGAACAGCATGGAGACAACAAGGATGGATCATACGGTTAGACAAGCATTCAACCAAGCACCAACGTAGTAAGGTACATGTTTATATTACTGCAATTCTTAGTGATTTGTTAGGATACTGGTTAGTTTAGCGAACTCTGTGAACTGAGCTAAATCTCATAGAGGAAAACTGGATAAAAATCCTAGGTAAAGGAAAAATCTGGTAAGGACACGTTTGGTCGAGGAAGGCATCCCACGGACTAACCGGCGGTAAAAAAAACCGGGTCGGGACTCTTCACCAGGTCCGTCTCTTACCATGTGGAATATGAGCATTTGATCAGGGTCCAAAATATTTTTAAATTTTTTTAGCTTGCAATTAGAGTATTCTTTTAACAGAATTGTGTTAAATTTTTAAAGTCCCTTTTCAGAATTGCATAAGATCCCTGAAACATTGAGACGATCCTGCTCAGGCCATAAGGTTGCTGTTCAAGCAATGGCTTTTCATCTTTGGAAACAGAGAAACAATGCACAACAGAACAACACTTTTTTTCCCTGAACGTGATCTCAAGATTGGTTTATAAGGATATTGTAGGAGGTGGATTTTACCTCTCCACAAGGCCCAACGGATAGCAGGTCTGGCCCATCGATCTTAAATTATCGTCTCGGCTTTCAGGACCTATAGCGAGCATACTAGCTCGACTAAAATACCGATTTTAGCCGAGGAAGGATCACTTTTAGCCGACTGAATCAGGGTCGACCAAAAGCTCTCGGCTCAGAAGTTTTAATCGTTGGCCCGACAACCCAGCCTCTACAAGATAAGGCCCCATTAGGGTGAATTGGCCTAGGGAAACAAGGGAACGAACGTCTATATAACGAGAACGAGAGACACAGGCTCGGCGGCTAGAATTAGGGTTTTCATCTCCTTGCATTCTACCGATTTGTACTTTCCCGGCTAGCTCTACGAGAACCGGTTCACCTCTGCTTCCTTTTTCCTTATTTTTAAACTTACGAACGTTTCCCCGATCTAATAAACACCTTTGTATTACCCACCGACGAGTTTTGTCTCTTTATTCCTTAGATCCGACCAAACTCGGTTCAAACAGTTGGCGCCTACCGTGGGGCTAACAAAGTAGCGCCTGATAAGATCAAAATGACACTCAAATACTTAACCTCTGGTGAAGAACCGGAACCTACCCCTATTGCCGCTAAACAAACCATGTCGGAATTCATGAGAACCGTCATGGCTCCTCTCCTTCAACAAGAAGAAGCCCAAAAAGCAGTGACTGAACAACTCGCCCCTCTGGCCGCTGTCCTCGCCCCACAAACCGGTTACACGAGTAACCTTCGACGATACAAAGACAGCTTTTCAACACTAACCAAACAGTCACTAATAGAGCAACGACAAACATAGTCACTAACCCAACCACCGGATGCGACGCTCAAAACCCTAACTGACCAGATCAAGTCACAGTCAGGGAAATCGTCGAGCTTAAGCTTTTGCTTCAAGATATAAACTCCAAATTCCATCACGTAATGACTTCCGCTCCGCACAGTGAGCGTTTCCTCGCCGAAACACTAAGAACTCTTTTTTCCTGAACGATTAGAGATGTACGGCTCCGCCCAATGGAAAATTTTTGACTCCCAACTTTCGCCAGTGACTCTGATCTGACCGACCATATACTATCGTTCAACATAGAGATGGGAAGGGGAAAATTATCCGATGAAGAGAATGATGCTGGAACCTGTCAGCTTTTTGTCGAAAGCCCAAAAGGACCAGCCCTTAACTGGTTTTCATGAATACCCGAGAACTCTATCAACAGCTTCCACGATCTATCGACGGCTTTCCTCAAACACTACATCATGTTCACTCGCCAAGGAGCCACCACGTCTGACCTCTTGAACTTGTCTCAAGCCCCAAGACAGAGCCTACGTGATTCATGGAAATATTCAAGGCTATTATCTCTAAAGTCTGCGTGCCCGATAGCATCACAATAGACGCGTTGATGAACACCCTTTACGTACATTCAAACTTCTGCGATGATCTTTACCGACATCCGACGTCTTCTCTACAAGATACTATATCCCGATCTAATAACTTCATTTGAATGGAAGAAGACACGGGGCGATAATCAGCAAGCAAAACGCCACGAAAGATGCAACCGCCAAAACTACCGATACGCGCCAAGAACTACGACATCATTCCTCTAGCGATGAAGCTCATCATAAGTAGGTTTTCCTTTACGTCATCAACGAAGTGGAACATCCAAGTTCAACAATGGTGGTACGCGAAAAGGGATGGAATCGCTGGGACAGATATACCAATGAACAACCACAGGTCTCGTCCGGTCCCTAGTGTTCGGGCCTAGTCGACCTCGGTAAATACTGCGACACAAATGAATGCAAGAAAATCTATGAAGCTTTGCTAGCATCCTTCAGTAACGACACAGAGAAAATCGAGCCACTCAGGCAGAAGCCGAAGAACGGCAGAAGCTAGAGTAAGAATAAAGCAAAGAAAGCCCACAAATATCAGAGTAAGACCCAACAAGACCAATCACGAGCAAAAGAAGAAGAGATCACCCCTAGGGGCCAGGATAAAGATGACATGTCTGTCGATGAAGAACAACCAAGACACCGAAGACGCGACCCGGTGATCCTCGCACGACCAGATGTCTCATTGACGAAGATGCGCGACCGGAACCTACAGATCTGCGCACACACCTGAACCAGAGACCAATGCAATCAGGCGATAATAACAATTTACGGCACCAGCTTAAGAGCAAAACTGCAGCAAAAAATCAACCATGGGAAAGCATCTGATCTTAGGTCTACGATTGACACGTCCAAGGCAAAGAAATTTGACAAAACCAATGTTCATCCAAAGAAAATCCCAAGCCCGAAAGCTATCGATCTCCGTGACAAGCTTAACTCTAAAGTCGACGACCTCAGAATCAAGCTCGATCGCCATTAATCCTTCGACTTGCGACAAAGGATTGAGGCAGCAAATGCCCGCCACGAAACGGCGACCAGCATTGAGAATTTTTCTGATCATCTATGGACTCAAATTCAATCCAGGCGAGTATAATGCATGTCGCAACTGAACTTGATCATGGGCGCTTGCCTCCATGCGGTGATTCGGTCCGATCGTTGAAAGATTACCGCCGCCAAGATACTACCTCTCAGAAATGGCCATCTCGGCCCAAGAATGATCAACAGATCACTTTCTTGCCCGATGAAATTGTCGGGATTCATATGCCACATAACGACCCTCTCCTAGTATAACTCGGGATATGAAATTTTGAAGTTACCAAAGTACTAATCAATACCATCAGCTCGGTCGACCTCATTTTTTACAGAACACTCGATAAAATGGGAGTCATCTGCGGGATATAAAGACGTCCTCTCGCTCTCTCACGGGATTCAACAGAACATTCAAAGCAATGCTCGGTACAATCCGTTTTCCGGTTTATACATGCGTAGTTACCCGTACAGTCAAATTTTCCATAATAAGAACGAAGGCACCATACAACGTAATCCTTGGAACACCTTGGTTCTACTCGTTGAGAGAAATCTCACCGACTTACCACCAATGCGTCAAATTCCCCAGACAGGATGGTCGAATCCACACACTTCACGGGGATCATCAACCCGCGTGAGACCTTTTAATTGCCACAATCAGAACGCAATGGTCACCGTCTCATGTCAACACTGTCTCGAAACCAATCCACAAAATTTACCCCCAAATGGAAGAAATTCTCGAGATCCCCATCGACGAAACTGACCCAAGCAAACTAGTCTGGATCGGTGCTTATCTACCCGACCAAATTCAAGAGATGATCACCTGCATTCATCCAACAAAATGTGTCAACCTTCCCATGGAGCGCATCGAATATGAAAGGAATCGACCCGACAATAATCGCCCATGATCTGAACGTGAATCCCACCTTTAAACCTATTAGGCAGAAAAGACAGAAACTCGGTCCCGAGCGATCCAAGGCGGTAAACGAAGAAGTCGAGAAATTTCTTGAAGCCGGTTCTATCACAGAAGTGCGGTACCCGGAATGGTTAGCCAATCTGGTGGTGGTAAGGAAGAAAAAAGGAAAATTCTGCTTCTGCGTCGACTATACCGACTTAAATAAGGCATGTCCGAAAGACAGCTTTCCACTCCCCCCACATCGACCTTCTAATTGAATCGAGAACTGGAAATGAGATGTTGACCTTCATGGACGCGTTCTCAGGATATACCCAGATCACGATGCACCCTGATGACTGATACTAAATTGCATTCATCACCGACATGGGAACTTATTGCTATAAAGTGATGCCCTTTGGCCTAACGAATGCAAGGGAAACTTACCAACGACTCCTCAACCGAATGTTCGCCAATAAAATCAGAATTACAATGGAAGTCTATATTGATGATATGATGGTCAAGTCGCTCCATGCTGCATATCACCTCGATCACTTGCGGAATTGCTTCAAGACAGTAAACGAATACATGGTGAAACTTAACCCGGAAAAATTCACCTTCGGGGTCATGTCATGCGAGTTCCTAGGTTACATTATGACTCAGAGGGAAATCGAGGAAAACCCTAAACAGATCTCAGCGATAGCGACCTCCCCAGACTGAAAAAAAGCCGAGAGGTCCAACGTCTGACAGGTCGAGTCACGGCTCTCAATCGATTCATCTCCCGTTCAACGGATATATGACTCCCCTTCTACAAACTACTGCAAGGGAACAAAAACTTCGTCTGGAACGAGAAATGCGAGGAGGGGTTATGTGAGCTGAAACAATATCTTACAACTCCCCCAGTACTATCAAAATCTAAAGACGGAGATACACTCTCCTTGTACAGCCGTCAGCATTGTCGTCCTCCATGAAGATCGAAGTGAACAAAAACAGATCTTCTACACCAGTAAACATATGACCGACCCAGAGACAAGATACCCAACTCTAGATAAAATGGTTATTGCCATTGTCACGGCCGCATTCAGTCGAAGTGTTGACCAGTCAGCCTCTTTGAACCGTGATGCAGAACACTAATCAGTCGGGACGACTATCGAATTGGGTGATCGATTTAAGCGAGCATGACATAACCTACAAGAACCGAACGGCAGCCAAGTCCCAGGTTTTAGCGAACTTCCTAATCAAACTCGCTATCTCAGACACGACCTCCAACTCCTTCTTCAAGCGAGTGATGTGTTTGTTTCTGGACTCGACCCTTTTCTCGGACTTCCCCGGCTGGGTGAGCGTTTTCTTCAACTCCTCATCGTACTTCTCCACGAGGAAGTTCATGCTCCAGTTACTCTGCGAAATAAAAATGAGGCGAAGCCACTTAATACCAAAGAGTCGCAGGGTGCTCAAGAGAAAAAGGAGAGAAAGAACTAGGAGAACTTATCAACAACTTGGCTAAGGCGGCATCGATGTAGGCGTCTTTTAACTCCAAGTCGTCGCCAGCCGGTTTATCATTCGCCCCACCTCTGATGTGACGGACCAACTCAACACATTGGGTGTCGTCGTAAACTAGCAAAGTTTCCCCGTCATTGGAGAACTTGTCTTGGTCAGGAAAATCCACTCAAGGATTTTGGAGAAGAACGGCCTCTGAACTCCCAACGGTTCGTCAAACAACCTGTGACGGAGCAACGTAATCCATGTCGCCAATGCCTGCCTTCTGAACGTTTGATTCCCTGATAATCGGCATCTCCTTTCCTTCTTGAGAATCCCCTTTTCTCTTCCTCTTTCTCTTGAACGGAACCTCGGGAGAAACGTCTTTTTGCTGGGCATCAAGAGATGAATCCGAATGACCTTCTGTCCACGCCACATACTCATTCTTGGACCCCTCACGGACAGAAGTTTCTTAGATCGACCCCTCTTCGTCGAGACCGAGTCCTTTTTCGGAAGACTTCTTCTTTTTCTTCTTCCTCAGACGCTCTTCCATCTTCATATCTTCAGCGGCCTCGAGCTCCCCTCCTTGATCGTTTTCAGTGGGAGGATCATCCCTTGATCTCTTCTTTCTCTTCTTCTTAGGCCTGGAGACCCCTGTTTTGGGGCGTGGTTCCAAAACCTCTGTACCCACGGCATCAAGAGCGGTTAATTCTGATTCTTCCAGACCCATTTCGTCGATCTTCGCCATCAGATCAACAGGTCTTAGACCCGTCTGGCCCCCTATGATAGCATTAAGATTGGGAAATGCCTTCATTCTTCTAGTATTGCGTATTTCCTCCTGCTCTCCCTTCAAAAAAAGCACTAGCCTCCTTTTGCCGGTTGCGATCTCGACAGGCAAATCAGAGACCCAGCCACCTGCATCAACCCACAAACGAAGAATAAGACGCTTTCCGCGATTAAAGGAGATGAACAGGGCGAGAAAAGAGAAAAGAAGAACTTACGTCTGGATATGCGCTCCAAGGCCCGGCAAAACCTCTCACGACTAATATCGGGCCAACGTTGGTGGCTCAGCGTTGCTAGAGCTCAGCGTTGCCTACTTGCTTCCTTCCCGAACTTGACATGTGACTTGCACCTTCCTGCCTGCTTGCTACATTAAAAGTCATGTGAGACGCACAAGCTGCTGGAGTTTCTTCATGGGAAGGAAATGACCTTACTTCATGGGAGAGAAAGTGTGATTTAGCTCACCACATGTCTTATTCTGAACTGAAACTTTTGTCTTTTCTTGATGAGTCTTCTCCTGCTGTTTTCCATGTCATTTATTACCTTGCACTCTTTCTGGTCGAGCTCATTCATTTCAGAAACAAGATAGAAAAATTCAGAGAGAAAGAGAGAAAAATGTGTGAGGAAAAATTCATGAAAAAAATCAGAGAAAATTCAAAGAAGAGAAGTGAGCTTGGATGACCCTTTCTCACCCTTTTCTTACTTTAACCAGTTAGTTTTGTTTTTTTAAGAGGTGAAGTTTTGGCATCCTGAAGTTGAAAATCACCATGTTCTTCAGCCTTTGATTTTTATCGATAAGATGTGTGTGGATCAGTTTTCTGTGAGCAGTTCTGTTGGTTTAGCTACACTTGAGATTTTTTTCTGAATGAATCTGTCCTCGGATTGATATGGTAATGATCAGGTTAAGCCAGGCTTAAACTGTAAGTGGTGTACCAGCTAATTTCAGAAAGTTGTGTATTTGAATCGGTAAGAGTTTCTGGGTGTTATGAGATCAGTTTTAATTAAGCTTCAGTCCATGTAAAGCGACCCTGAAGAGTTGTTCTGTTTCTGATCTTGATCCTACCATGGATATCTTTACCTGATCAGGTTATACGTGTGTTAAGCTTGAAGTGTATATCAACCAAGTTCATCTTAAAGCTTGAGGAATCGGTAAGCCTTAGCTACTAGTTCAGAGAAGTTTTGTTTGGAACCAGTGGACTGATTTGTTAAGCTTCCTGTCTGGATTAATTTCTTAAGTTCTATGTGGATTGATATTAGTTCATAGTCGCCTAGAATCTAAACAACTTAGCTGAAAGGATTTATCGTTGAACCAAACTAATCTTAGCTACGCTTAACCGAACTGATCATGGTCTGAACTAAATTTTTCTATACCGAACTATCTGAGATGAGTTGAGTTTCTTCTTGAACCAGATTGATTAACCTTTGCTCCAATCGGTCTGTTGTTGGTTCAAATGGTCGAGGTCAGTGGCAGGACCAGCCAAATCATGCCTTGTCCTCATTCTGTTTTGGGAGTGATCAGCAATTGGAGAACGTTTAGCTTGAGCTCGAGTCTAGTCTTCCTTAGACACTCTCATGGATTCAAAGGTGAGTCTAGATATATGACTGATGAGTTATGAATGAGGGTTGCTTGAGTAAAATAAATGATTATGGGTGATACATAAGTAAGTCTCTTGGACTATATTAAATTGGGAAGTGTTTACAAATTATAAACACTTAAGAAATATTGTGAATTATTATTTGAGGTTTATCCTGAGCCTTAGTACTTGTTATCAAGTACTAATATATAAGTATATTATTAAGTATTTGAGTATGAATCATGTGAAGTCTTATCATATTCACTCTCCCTAAAGTCCCCGCATTACCGTGACTTGGTCTTGCGAATGGAACAAGGTCATGAAGACACGATGATGGGGTAGCACCCTGGAGGCCGTGTACTGCATGACCATGCAGTCTCGAATGTTCATAAGGACGTTCGAGGATGATGGTAATGCTAACTCACTAGGCTCGGTTAGCCTTTATGGTTTATCGGTCTAGTATATATATTGTATTTATATATGAGTGAATGGCGGGTGACATGGAGGTGATGTTTAAGATATGATTCACATCGATGGAATGATAGGCCTTATATATATTTTATAATTATTATGGAATATATTTCCACTGCATAAAGATAGAATTAACTGCTCAGAATATTATTGATATGTGTTTGGGCGTGGGATTAGATTCACTGAGTAAACTAGTTACTCATGACTCATTTGTGATGCCGGTAACCAGTAGGCGGGAGACCTGTACTCTAGGATGGGAAGGAATAGCATTATCCAGCAGTAGTTTTATCATCCTTGCAAAGTAGTTTTGATATATCCTATGTATAAAGTTCATTGACCGAAAAGCTCGAGGTTAATCATTAATATTTTGTAAAATGCTTTTGAAAGAATATTATATAATGTATTAATGAATGTTTCTTTAAGTACGAGTTCCAAATGATATTAGTCCTTGTCCGGACGAACTAACTATTTGGTATTACTCAGTCGGGATGAAAATCCTCGGGTTGAACCTAATAGGATATGTGTACTTAGGCAATTGGCCTAAGGTACATGGATCTATTCCGGGAACTTCGGGTAAATCGTTGAGGTACACATTGTGGCCTCTCAGTTTGGTTTAAGTTACTAGTGACTGGCTGTGCATGTTCTTGTTTGATTGTTGTACGGCTGGTCGAGTCAACTTGTACTTAGACCAGATCGGGGGTGTCACAAAAGGTGGTATCAGAGCATGGTTATACGATGCTTTATTGGGACTTTTTTCAAATGTTTTTGAGTCAGAATGAGTCGCAAGGATAACTAGGATATGCTGGCTGGTTCCTTCATCTTAGGATAGATAATGGGTAGTTACCTTACAGTTATCTTTCATAGCAGATGCACCATGACAATCTCGCCGGGGTGGAGCGTAGTTACCGATTTTATTGTCGTTATGCTCAAGTTTCCTACCGTTCTACCCGGGATTGTTATTTTCATGCTCGGAATAGTTACCGTCATGCTTCAGTTCATTTCCATCATGCTCGGAGTCAGTATCGTCATCTTTTCCTACCTTTGTCTCAAGTTCTAGTGTGGATACCGATTCTTTGGAGAGATATACAGGACAGAGTCGACACATCAAACACATATATGGACCTATGTGTTATCAATGTCAAGGCGGCGTTTTTGGAATGATTTGGTTTATGGAGATTTGACTGCTCATGATCACCAAGATGGGCTTCTTCTTCCGACTGCTCAATTTTTTCCATCTTATGTTGGGACGTACCAGCACCAGAGCCGTACAAGCATTATTGATTCTGCATTTTTTTCAAGCTTAGCGTTGGTGGAGGAGATAATTTAGTATAGTACAAGACGATGAACGCACCAGCACCATTCCACTGCAATAAGAAATTTTCAAGTTTGTGAAGAGGATAAAGAAGTTGGGACCACAAGATACTGAGGAAGGACTAAACCATTTGATGGAGACTTTGGATTGAGGAAAATTTCAAATGCAACATTGGGAGATAACGACTGACATGGCCCATTGTTTCGAGGATTGCAAGAAGGACATGGAAGGAGACAATATCAAGAAGGATGCAGTGAGTTAGTTATTAAGCGTCAAGCATTATTTAAGGAATGATAGTCCAGGTTAGACAAATTTATTTTAAGAGTTCAAGATGGAGTGTTTTCTACCTAAAGCATGGGACCGATTGGAGATTCCACTTATGAAGTTAGCACAGAAGATGTTTCCGTCAGAAGGTTGAGGTCGAGTGAATCTGATTCATCCAGTATAGATTGGAGGATGAGCCAAATATCGTAAGGACATTCTTTGGGGACTTAATCCCAAACCATTGGAGTAACTAAAGATTGTAGTGCTTAAGTGCTTTGAGGGGAAAATATAGTATGATGTGTATGTTAAGAGAGCTGTACTGTCAAGGAAGATTCTTTGTGCCATTTAGACAGTCTAATGGCTAGCAGGTTCATATCAAAGGTCAGTTTCAGTTGTAAGGAGTCTTATATTGCTTATGTCATCCCCACTTTGTTCGTTCCTCTGAAGAGTAAGGATGTTATTCTACTCTTTTCCATGAAGTTACCCGATGCCTTTTACCTATACCTAGGGTACTAGTTGTTGAACTTGTTCGCGTTTCCCTACCTTTAGTCCCGACCCAAGTGTCAGGCTATTTGGGTAGAGCCTACACTTTAGAATTTCTTGGACCGTCAAAACTCCTAAAAGCTCCAATCATAGGTTTTCTTCTTATTTCATTGTTTGTACTGTTAATTTAAAAAAAAAAGAAATTTATGAATAGTTAAATAAATAAGTGGAAGTTTGATCAAGGTGTCTTAAGAGACCTTGTATATGAACATAATTTTCCACCCATATTGTGTTTGAATCAGGAACAACACATAGTTGCAGTTCCCGAGTAATGTCATTGTTTTAGGGGGAATTCACTTTGGTGAGTTTAAGTATACCGTTCTTATTCGTGGAAGTACTGGCTGCCATTTAGAATTATGGTATGCCTTCGTATGCCATCCCCATTCCTTAGTACTTCCATTAGAGCGTTTGTTTATATCTAGAGTGAGATTGGCTATCTAGTTTCCGAGCTCAGTTAGGATGTGGTTGAAGAAAGAAGTATTTGGAAGAAGACCAGTTACCATTGGCCTACAGTGGGATTCTACTAAAATTTGGAGCATCGCTCATATCATTCTTATGAGTGGAAAACCTTTTGGAAAAAGGTTATGTTTGACTTAGCTCTTTATTATGTCTTTATTATGGGCAGTACCCATGTCAGTGGTAAAGAAGAAGGATCACAGTTTGTGGATATGTTCGACTATAGTTCAATCAATGACGTGAACATCATGGTTAAGTCTGATTTAAGTTTCAAAGTGCAGTTTGTTTTCTAAGGGCGCTCGATGGACACATCAATTAGTAGTAAATTCTACTGCTAGGAATGGGAAGTGAGATCTATTAGTCAGCAAGTTGGAACAAGAAGTTGTCGCACATTTGGTATCGATATTGAGAAGGAACTCAATTATCATGAAGCTTAATCAGAATGATTAATATGGTTGTCTTATCAGGAGAGAACACGGAGTCTCAAAGATTTCAAGTAGTAAATAGAGATGGCTTACTCATTTGTATCCGAGGAACTCATTTGAAGAATGAGAACTTAGAGAAAACATGAAAGGAACTTAATGAAGAGAATTTAAGAGAATAATATGAGAATTGTGCCATGTACAAATTCAGTAAGAGGAGATGTAGGAGAAGGAACCCAAGTCCTACATGAAGTTAAGCATGATAATTAAAAAGGGATGTTAACTAAACCCCGAGGGAGATTGATGAATGGAAGAAAAGGTATGACCATAAGGAAAATGGAAATGCCAAGGTTGTTAAGATATCAGAGGATGTATCAATACAAAAAGTCTGGAGTCGTCGTACAAGAGTACTCAATTGGTGAATCAAGTTTGGTATAAACAAACCTTTTGGATCCTCAGTTGTTGGATAGAAGAAGGAAATCAGAAAGCAACAGGACCAGTTTTGGTTATAGGGAACATTAGAAAGACTGGAGTTGTTCAAAAGTTTATGATTGTAAGGCCTCAGATATATCATAAATTTACTGAAGATTGTAAGGAAGATAATTCTTGGAATGGGTGAGTGTGTGTATTTGAGAGTAGCATCCTTGGTCTAAATCATGTTAGCGTGATTGATCGTGCTTGTTCTTGTTTAATTGTTGCACGGTTAATCAAGTTAACATTGACCACACCCGAGATGTTACTTTCATGTATTGCACATCACCTAACGTTCCACATTTTATGTTGTTGATATAAGAGAAAGACAGATATGAAGATTTCAGATTGATGGTATTCAGAGACTCAAGGCTGTAAAAAGAAGTATGCAGACCGCAGTATATGAGAGTTATGTGTTGTAAAGAATTGGTTACCTTGAAAGTGTTAGCTCAGAAAAGAAAGGAGTGTTTGTAAGAGTTAGGGAACGTTTGTGATCTGTTATATTGATCAATACATAGTATTGAGTTTATCAGAGTTGGAAAGGTTATCTATTGACCAGAGCTTCTTTCATACATACCCTTGAAAATCTGTGAGGCGATGTTGCGTAAGCTTATATCGGATTCAATAGTACTACTGAAACCCGAAAACTGGCAACTCAATTTAGCCTATCCTAAATATTGGAGAATCTGAAAATTTTGTAAGTTCGAATATTTGGGAACCAACCATCAGTTGTTTTGACGCAAGTAGATGAGCATAAGTTCAGAGACTCCATTGTCCAGTAAAGTGTGTAAAGCTATGTTTTTAGAATTCGGGGACGAATTCTTTTGAGGGGGGAAGAATGTAATAACCCTCACTAGCAGATATAATTTTGGTCGAGAAATTTAGTAAGATCAGTCTGGAGATTGGAAGATCAGATTTAAAACGAGAAATTTAGTAAGATCAGTTTGGAGATTGGACGATCATATTTAAAATTAAAATCGACCCGGTGAATTAATGTCTTGACGGGACTGTTGTGTGGTCGAAAGGCCTCCCATTGAGATTTTTGGTAGAGTGTTAACTATTATGGTTGAGTTTTATTAATCTGGACGAGCATAGTAAAAAAAAAGACGATATTCGAAGGATGAGAAACATTTAGTTCAAAACTGTCCGAAAAATACCGACAAAAACTCATAAAATTATTCCTGAACCGTCACAGGCCTTGCACCTTCTAGCCTGCTTGCTTCCTTCGTGAACTTGACATGTGACTTGCATCTTCCTGCCTGCTTGCTACATTAAAAGTCATGTGAGATGCACAAGCTGCTGGAGTTTCTTCATGGGAAGGAAATGACCTTACTTCATGGGAGGGAAAGTGTGATTCAGCTCACCACATGTCTTATTCTGAACTGAAACTTTTGTCCTTTCTTGATGAGTCTTATCCTGCTGTTTTCCATTAAATTTATTAACTTGCACTCTTTCTGGTCGAGCTCATTCATCTCAGAAACAAGACAGAAAAATTCAGAGAGAAAGAGAGAAAAAATTGTGAGGAAAAATTCATGAAAAAAATCAGAGAAAATTCAGAGAAGAGAAGTGAGCTTGGATGACCCTTTCTCACCCTTTTCTGACTTTAACCAGTGAGTTTTGGTGTTTCTAAGAGTTGAAGTTTTGGCATCATGAAGTTGAGAATCACCATGTTCTTCAGCCTTTGATTTTTATCGTAAGATGTGTGTGGATCAGTTTTCTGTGAGCAGTTCTATTGGTTTAGCTACACTTGAGATTTTTTTCTGAATGAATCTGTCCTCGGACTGATATAGTAATGATCAGGTTAGGCGTGGCTTAAACTGTAAGTGGTGTACCAGCTAAGTTCAGAAAGTTGTTGATTTGAATCGGTAAGAGTTTATGGGTTTGATGAGATCAGTTTTAATTAAGTTCAGTCCATGTAAAGCGACCCTAAAGATTTGTTCTGTTTCTGACCTTTATCCTACCATGGATATACTTACCTGATCAGCTTAGGCGTGTGTTAAGCTTGAATTTTATATCAACCAAGTTCATCTTAAAGCTTGAGGAATCGGTAAGCCTTAGCTACTAGTTCAGAGAAGTTTTGTTTGGAACCAGTGGACTGATTTGTTAAGCTTACTGTCTGGATTAATTTCTTAAGTTCTATGTGGATTGATATTAGTTCAATTCATGGTCGCCTAGCATCTAAACAACTTAGCTGAAAGGATTTATCTTTGAACCAAACTAATCTTAGCTAAGCTTAACCGAACTGATCATGGTCTGATCTAAACTTTTCTATGCCAAACTATCTGAGATGATTTGAGTTTATTCTTGAACCAGATTGATTAACCTTTGCTCCAACCTGTCTGTTGTTGATTCAGATGGTCGAGGTCAGTGGCAGGACCAGCCGAATCATGCCTTGTCCTCATTCTGTTTTGGGAGTGATCAGCAATTGGAGAACGTTTAGCTTGAGCTCGAGTCTATTCTTCCTTGGCCACTCTCATGGATTCAAAGGTGATTCTAGATAGATGACTGATGAGTTATGAATGAGGGTTGGTTGAATAAAATAAATGATTATGGGTGATACATAAGTAAGTCTCTTGAACTATATTAAACTGGGAAGTGTTTGTAAATTATAAACACTTAAGAAATATTATGAATTATTATTTGAGGTTTATCCCGAGCCTTAGTACTTGTTATCAAGTACTAATATATAAGTATATTATTAAGTATATGAGTATGAATCATGTGAAGTCTTATCATATTCACTCTCCCTAAAGTCCCCGCATTACCGTGACTTGGTCCTGCGAATGGAACAAGGTCATGAAGACACGATGATGGGGTAGCACCTTGGAGGCCGTGTACTGCATGATGATGCAGCCTCGAATGTTCATAAGGACGTTCAAGGATGATGGTAATATGATGATGGTAATTCTAACTCACTAGGCTCGGTTAGCCTTTGTGGTTTAGCTGGTCCAGTATATATATTGTATATATATATGAGTGGATGGCGGTGACATGGAAGTGATTTTTAAGATATGATTCACATCGATGGAATGATAGGCGTTATATATATTTTATAATAATTATGGAATATATTTCCACTGCATACAAATAGAGTTAACTGCTCGGAATATTATTGTTATGTGTTGGGGCGTGGGATTAGACTCACAGAGTAAACTAGTTACTCATGACTCATTTGGAATGCAGGTAACCAGTAGGCAGGAGACCTTTACTCTAGGATGGGAAGGAACATCATTAGCCAGAGGTAGTTTTATTATCCTTGGAAAGTAGTTTTGATATATCCTATGTATAAAGTTTATTGACCGAAAAACTCGAGGTTAATCATTAATATTTTGTAAGTTCCTTTTGAAAGAATATTAGTCCTTGTCTAGACGAACTAACTATGTGGTATTACTCAGTTGGGTTGAAAAGCCTCGGGTTGTACCTAATAGGATATGTGTACTTAGGCAATTGGCCTAAGGTGCCTGGATCTATTCCGTGAACTTCGGGTTAATCGTTGAGGTACACATTGTGGCCTCTTAGTTTTGTTTAATTGGCTGTGCATGTTCTTGTTTGCTTGTTGTACGGCGGGTCGAGTCAACTTGTACTTAGACCAGATCGGGGGTGTCACACAAACCCTCTGGATCCGTTTTTATAAAGGTAAGGTCTTCGAAAGCTCGAATGCTCAACGAAATATCGATCTCAGCAGCCATCACCATCAATGTTGAGGAGCCATTTAAGAACTGGTTTGTCCCGACGAAATACGTACGACATGATTAGTTAGGGGATGGGGAACCAAAGCTTGGTGTCTCACGGAAAATACGACTCGTAGACGCATTGGTACCCCACCAGTGGAGACCAAGGTCTTTGGGTGGACGTAGGGATGAGAAAGGTCACACCTACCGCATCGCATTTCCTAAGCAGTTTGTTCACACTTCCCGGAGTAGATCTAGTTTCACCCACGTTCTTCCAAGACTTCCCCTCCACGTCCGAAGGACGCAGAAAGTTGGGGGCTAAAGCCGTATGTTCGTCGAAGATCCCGCCCGGGTGGTAGCAAGTCGGAACAAAGTCAGGTCGCGCAGATCGACCCCCCATGTCACCAAGAGCATCAATCACAACACTACCGTCTTCTTCACCTCTGAATAACCTCACCGTATGGAAAACCTAGATCCGTTGCTACATGCCAATGTTCGATATATTCATCATTGCTTCTCGGTGGATTAGACCAGATTCGTCGAGAAGATCCTCACTGACCGCCGCACCCCTGACAGAGTTAGATATAGTAGCGACCGCTTTCCCTTTATGCTAACCTTTTTCTCTATGTGATACTTTTTGGACAAGGTACTATCTAACACTTACGACAAAAATCTAGAGAGAGAAGTAGAGAGGGAGAGAAAGAAAGAACGTACCTGAGAGCGCAGAGAATAAGGAAGACGACGAAGGGGGGGGGGGGGGGGGGGGGGGTCGGCTATTTATAAAGGAAACAGTGGCACCTTATCAATGCTGATGAAAAATTGCATCGAAAAACCGTCTGAACTAACGATATACTCCCTAGCAACCAGACCAATTATCCTACGAACACGATCCACAAATTCAATGAAATTGGCTACACTACTTACACGTGAACTGGGGGGCTTATTGTAGGAGGTGTATTTTACCCCTCTACAAAGCCCAACAGATAGCAGGTCTGGCCCATCGATCTTCAAGTATTGGCTCGGCTTGCGGGACCCAAAGCGAGCATACTAGCTCGGCTAAAAGACCGCTTATAGGCAAGGAAGGATCGCTTTTAGCTGACCGAATCAGGGTCGACCAAAAGCTCTCGGCTCATAAGTTTTTCTCATTGGCCCAACAAGCCGGCCTCTACATGATAAAGCCCATTAGGGCGAACCGGCCTAGGGCAACAAGGGAACGAGCGTATATAAGGAGAACGAGAGACAAGTAACAAAAGAGACACAAACTCGGCGGCTAGAATTAGGGTTTTCATCTTCCTTGCATTCTACTGATTTGTATTTTCCCGGCTAGCTCTACGACGTCGACCACCGGTTCACTTCTGCTTCCTTTTTCTTTATTTGTAAACCGACGATCGTTCCCGATCTAAAAAACGCCTTTGTATTAACCCACTGACGAGTTTTGTCTCTCTATTCTTTAGATCCGGCCAAACTCGGTTCAGACAGATATAAAAAACATAATCTTGGCATGGAGGAATTGAAAGGATTTTCGGTCACTCCTTTCTTTTTGGATTGTGTAACAATTGGTTTCCAAACCTCTTTTGCTCTGCCTTCTTTTGATTTGTTTTTGCCAGGGCAGAGTATTTATTAGATTGTAAGTTTGTAAAATCTGAACATCATTAATATGATATTAACATTCTTGGCAAAAAAAAAAACAATAAAAACTCTATACGTACTACAAAAAAGCATCAAAACGGATGAATATAGCAAAAAAAAGAGAAGGATGAATACATCTTGTTTCTCTTTTTGGAATTGTTACTCGAAGAAATGACTTCAGAAACCATAATGCAACAGTACATGTTCTTTCTGCATTATTGAGCAAGGATATTCCCATGCTTGATCGGGATTAAAGGCAAAACCAAAAGATAGTATCTCTCTTGACTCTACAGAGAACCAATCCTGTCTTGAAAGGATTTAACAAGAAAAAACAACCTGAGACGAGTGAATCAGTAGTGAGTAGTTGGAACCCTGGTAGTAGTTTTTTCCGGTAAGACATTGTCGGGAAGAATCAACTCGGCTGGAGTTTCACGGACAATCCCAAGCATTGAATCATAATCTTCATCTTTGCGTGCATATTTCTTCCTAAGGGCTCTCTCAACCTCGATCTCATCAAATGACTTTGAATTCTCTGCGGCATGAATATGTGCAAGATTGATGTAGTTCTCTGCTGACTTTGAGATATATGCTATCTCTTCTTCTGTTAATTTCCTCATAAACTTCGCTGGATTCCCTCCCCAAACCTGCCACACGAATTGATAACTTGTACATATGTTATATTCTCAAGTTGAATGTTGAATAAAGTAGTTCTAGCAACACAAGGAATCCGTTTAACTCTTAATCAAACAGGTTGAAAGCACAAGAACCATCTATTACTCCAGTCACCTTAGTTTCAGATACAAAGGTGGTTTCCATATTTAGACAAGTTTAATACGACTAGTAGGCATAGAATTTCAGTAAGGAACAATGTATCAACCGAAATGTTAAGCAAAAACACAGGGAGTCTACTTAAAGCTGGTCAAGACTTAGCTAGGGGTAGCTTAGGAACGAATGTAGCAGATTGGGGACAACTTCTATGTTCTCGATAACAAAACCTAGGATTTCAATTTTTTGGCTCTTGGTACGTTGATTCTATGGTTGTAGTTCACTTTAGAGAGACGAAGCAGATTATTGGTGCCAGTCTTATCACAGCCATAGTAAACATTAAACAACAAGAAAAAGTGAAGAGAAATAAACCTCTCCAGAAGGAATTCGCGTGTTCTCTTTCACAAGAGAACCAGCAGCAACCATGGCATTCTTCTCAACCACCACACCATCGAGTAGTGTAGCTCCCATGCCAACAAATGCCTCATCCTCAACAGTACACCCATGTATGACAGCACTATGACCTGCTAGGTTTCAGTTTTTACAGACAAATTGTTTTAAGTAACAATCACGAAACAAATATACTAAAGCTCATAAGGTACTTTTTTAAGGCTTACCTACAGTGACCTTGTCCCCAATCGTAGTAGGTAAAACCTTCCCACCAAGGTTGGTTTTTGCAACATGTACAAGAGAATTGTCTTGGATATTCGTCCCCGATCCAACACTGATGTTATTCACATCACCTGTACACAAGTTAAAAACCCATATACAATGAGATTCCAACGCCATTTCATCAATAGTACACTAAACCTAACCTTCAAAAGAAAAGGGTTTCTTATAAATTACTCAAATGAAAAGCATAAGCAAGTAAATCAGAAAAGATAACACTAAACTGTGACCTATGTGTACGAGCTATAATGCTGCAAATGAAAACGCTCACCTCGAAGAACACAGCCATACCAAATAGAGGAGCCTTTCCCGATTTGAACGTCACCAATAACAGAGGCACCTGGAGCCACGAACACATCACTATCCACCAATGGAGATTTATCAAACACATTCATCAACGTCTGATGCCTCGATACTGGAATCAAATAAACAAACAAAAATTGAAAACCAGACCGATCAGACCAGAAAGTTCTTGAATCAGAGTGTTCAATATAGATACGGATTGGATCTAGGGTTTGAACGTGGCTTACGGTGTTCTTCGAAGCGGTGGCTCCCTTGAAGAAGAGAACCGAAACGATCAAGAGCTTGGCCAGAGCCGCGGATCCAGTTACCCACGGTGTAAATAGCTCGTCCTAGGGTTCCCATTTTCGATTACAACAGATATACGAAGGAGAGAAAAAAGAGAATCAGAGGTTTTATGGAGGCGTTGATTATGTTTTGTTGAACCGAACAGAATCGAGACTAAAAGATTATACCTGAACCCTGCAGAACGGTTTAAACCAAATCAATCGAACTGGACTTGATCATTAGAATAACCAAAACCACATGCTTTTGAACCGAACGGATAAACCAAAATTTATGATTAAAAATACAATAAAATAAACATTTGACGTAGCTTTATTGGTTTAATGAATATACAAATTTTAAAAGGAAAAGGGATTTGACCAAAAAAAAATGGAAAAGGGAAAACCGTTCTCTCAACAAACGACACCAAAGGCGATTTATCAAACCACCTACAAACTCGTTTTTTTCACCGGACCTATTGTTCCTGGCGACTTCGATAGTCAATTGTTTTTCTTGCTTAATTTCTTATCACTTTCAATTCTACAAATAAATGATGTTTACTTCTCTATTGTTTCGGGTGAAATCGAATATATCATCGACAATATCATCATCTTTGTCTTCCGTTCTCCGGTGCAATTTGTGGGATGTCATTACCTCCGATGGTGTTTGATCTTGTTCGATTATTCATTTGGTTTCTTCGTGTGTTAATGTTCCTTTTAAAAGGGTGTGATTTTCCGTTACGTGGTTCTCAAATTACTGCCGGTGTTTGTCCATCAATTTTCGAGTTTGGTGATGTCTTTCCGGTGATAGAGATTCACCTAGTCAATTTTCAATCCATCGGTGTTTGTTCGTTAGTGAGGATTCTATATCCGACCAATGATGTAATATTATAAAAAGATGTAAAGGGGTGAAGATGATCAAGAATAAACAAGTTCGGTCAATTACAAGAACTAGGACGAGCTCGTCTAGTGGCCGAGATCGTCTAAGACTTTTGTGGTGATTGGAGAAGCGATGCAAGTCTAATCTATTGACTAAGTCTGATGTCTCAGTTCTTGCTTGTTGACACAGAATGACCATCTATCGATGGCAATGATCATGCGTCGATCGATGGTCTCTTGAGTCGAGCTTTATAACCTAATTTGATAATTTCACTAAATTAACTCTTGTTTGTTTCTAGCAACCTAGCTCAACATGATTAATTATGGTAGTAGACAATGCTCTCGTTTGCGCCTAACTATCCTATGATCAGGGTTCTAGTTAGCTACTCTATAACACAAGAAATAAACACAATTCTATTCATAGATCTAATAATCACCCTAGCAATTCTATTGTTTGGCTAATCCATCAATACCATTAATAAGCCCTAAAGATAACAAGAGATCTACTCAGACATGATCTTTGTCACAAAATCATAGATGAATAGAACAGATATAATATAAAACAAAAGGAGTTCTAGGAGGACTTTGAAGGAGTTCATCCCTTCTCTCTTAACCCTAGAACAATAGATAGAATAAAGCTTTCTTAGCGTACCCGTCAACAATGGCTTAGGGTTTTAGGTCGTCCATGGGTATTTTGGTAATTTGTGATGGCTTCTAGGCTTAAGTCGGCCATAAAACATGTCGGGCCTGTCTTCTGGGATCACCGTTGATCGACACCAACGATGTGCCGTCAATCGACACCAACGCTGTGCCGTCGATCGACACTCATTAATCTTCTCGACAGCTTCCTCTCGCGAGGCAGACATACCGTTCTCTAGTAAAATGGGCATTAACTTTGGTTGTAGGATCCTGCTTGACCTAAAATCGGTGGCATTGGAAAGCTAAATCAAATATATATCTTCTGTCAAAATATCAGTTCAATCTCACCGTGGGAAAGTCTCCATCCATAGCTTCACATTTGACGCATCTGTGAAGTTCTGCATCTTTAAAAGCTCCAAAATCACCAAAGTTCTCCAGAACGTACCTTAACCTGAAATACTCTAAAACATACTCCAAACACATATAAAAGACTCTAAATAGGGCTGATATAGTGGCACAATAGTGGTAAATATCACACCCTATCACTTTTCTTGTTGGATCTGCTCCAGCCAATAAAAGACCATCACTTAAATCACATTGACCAGCCAAGACTCATCCTAGGCGTCCATCCTTCAAAGAAATATCAGCCCTTAGATTTAGGGTTAGATTTTTAAAAGTTGTAAAAGCTTATAAATACTCTTCCATGTGTTTTGTTAATGCTAAGTAAGTGAAGGGGGTTTCCCCTCCTTCTTCTTCACGAAACTCAGTCTCTTTAGTCTCCGTTAGTCTCTCCATAAACTTCCTAATCTAAACTACAAACACTCATCTCCATTTATCTCTCTAAATCGCCATCAAGCTCTCATATCACCATTGGGGTTTCCTTCACACAAAAAATCATAGAACTCTTCAAGATCTTATAAGATTTTACATTCGTCTTCGTCCGAAGCACCTGACACATCAATTGGGACCCCGGGACTTGCGTCAGACTATTTTCTTGCCAAAATGTAATAAGGCCTCACCACCTGTATCGGGCTCGACGTACGAATCTTCATTTCTTGCGTTTTCTCCAGAATCGACCTCTGGAGGATCAGCACCCGAGGATCCCCCTTCACACCTTTTGCCTGAAAGGCCATCGAGAGAATGACTTGGGGTCTGGACGCTGGTGGCTGTCCCCACATCGATCAGATCGGCGTTAGAACCGTAGGAATCGATCCCCGCCAGAAGGTGCTCGTTAAGAAATTTCAAATCAAGAACGAGTGGGGATAAGGAAAGCTCAGCTTCTGGAATCTCACCCACCTCCATCCGGGAGGCGTCTTGCTCCAGATGGCCTCTTTCTCGGCAAACGTGTAAATCGTTTTCTGGGGAATGTCAGAGCCCTTACTCTTAATCATCTCAAGAAACCTTCTCGTCTCAAAATCCTGGCCATAAAGACAGTGCGCTGTCTCGTAGGACTCACAATGAACTTCTCGATCGCGAATATTGTTGAAGTGCCGGTTCCACTTCGCGATCATAGGTGATGCGCCTCAGTACATGGATCCGGGCCAGGATGGCGATGATGTTGCACATATCGACCCAACCGAGGTTTCCCCATCAGATCATGCCGACCGTGTTGTCTACCGTATCGAACCGCAGGCGTCTAGAATGGAGCTAAGGCTGGAACCACGACCTGACGATGAAACTAACCGACCCACATGATTTATTTCCTGACCAACTCGACAAGCTAAGACTGATGGTCGAGCCAGAATCCACTTGGTACGATAAGAATCCGAAGATGACCAAAGCTTCTACATTTTGGCCCTTTTGGTTCGTAACGCATGTCCCGACGACCGAAATGATGCCTTTGATTTGGTGTCTGATCCACTCATGGAATTGTCTCTCGGAAATTTCTCTAAGACAAGGATCCTTAAGATTTCTGAAGACTTGTCTCATTCGGAAGCTCTGTTCGTTCGTGTGGAACACCCGGAGGGCTGTACGGATAGAACAGCTCGCGTTCTGATCCTTACCTCCATGGACCAGATTGGTACGTATGAACCTGGACAGTAGGCGAAGAGTTACCTTGACCAGTCCGAGTGAAACGAAGAGTTCTTTGACTATCTTTTAATTTCTAATCTTTGTTATTTTCCTAGATATGTTTTTCCACAAAACTTTAAGTCTTTTATTTGACCTTGCTTCTACAAATATGTAAACACATCTCATGAATAAAGCAATCGATTTTGTTCTTTCTCTTTGAGTTTATCTCTTTTTTCTTTGTCTAGAACATCTCTTTGTTTCTTGGTGCGTAATATCCAAGTAAACAGCCTCCTCTTTGTTGGACTAGTGCGTCATATCTACCAACAATTGGAGTTGAGAATATCAGCAGCCTTCCTCAACTGTTGTGCGACCCTTCAATCCATCATTTCCCCTCGATTTCATCCTGCATCTCGTGAGATCATAACCAACTAAGTCCGGCTGAGTGATCCTTCAATTTAGGGCATATCAAAGTGGTATTAGGGCCACTCAACCGGTACTTATCTAATCATCTTCTCATCTTCCATTTCAAAACACTTCTTCTTCTTTCTATCTGAAATCATGGCCATCTCCTTACCTTTGACGTGTCTTAAAATAAAATAAAAAGGAGAAAAGAAAAGATCTGATTTTTGGCAAGGTGGTGGAAGAGAAATCCTGCTGGTTGAGGAGAAATCCAGCCTTGGAGTGGTTAATACGGATTTCACAAAAAGAATTATCTTATCTTTCTATCTATTTTCTTCCCTTGTTGCTTATAAATTCCATTGGGTTGCTTAGATTGGTTCTCCTAAAACTTTAAGAGAAAACTCTTGAGTGACCATCTAAATTCCGAGAGAAACACTGAGTGGGTGAGAATAGACACATGAGTGTGTGAGGATATTTTATCTGCTAATCTTTTGTGTTGAGTAATTTTCAGGGAACCATGGATAGTGAAGGAGAAATAGAACGTCCAAAAAATTTTGTTGCTCGGTTATCTAACTTCCAAATGAGGGCATTGAATGATTTTATGACTAACCTTATGAATGAAGGTCTAGATCAACTACACTAGAGGCTTGATGAGATTCAGGCTAGCCAACAAACTCGTTCTAGAACCAAAGAAAGGAGAGAACGGCCAAGGAGAACCAACCGGTCGGATGAGGAAATTGAAGAGGAGGAGTTCCATGAGGACGATGATCGATCCATCAACCGACCTAGAAGAGGTCATAGAAACCATGATCAAGGTGATGTTAATCCTTTTGCTAAGAGAAATGAATGAGTTGATGATGGTTTAGGTGGTTTAAAACTTAATATTCTAACCTTTGATGGAAAAAATGATCACGATGCTTACCTTGAATGGGAAAGAAAAATTGAGTTAGTTTTTGATTGTCAAAACTTTTCTGAACTGAAGAAGGTTAGGTTAGCAGCAACTGATTGTACTGTGGCTATGCTATTAACTGGTATGATCAAGTTGTGACTAACATGAGAAGGATAGGTGAACGACCAATAGCTTCATGGGACGACCTCACTCTCTTGATTAGGAAACAGTTCGTGCCTATCCACTACCATAGAGATCTCCACCAGAAACTCAGACGCTTGCTCAAAGGAACTAAATATGTGGAGGACTATTTCCAGGAGATGGAAATCTTAATGATGAAGGCGGATGTAGATGAGACCTTGGAAGCTACCATGGCAAAGTTCCTTGCAGGCCTCAACATGGACATTCAGGTCAGAATGGAGCTTCAGGATTACGATAGCTTGGAGCAGATGTTGCACAAAGCGATTCTGATAGAAGAACAAGTCAAGAGGAGAGGTCTCTCTAAACCATCCTTTGCTCCAAAACCAAGTTATCAAGACAAAGGTAAGTCTCCAGCCCCATCAAATTATGTTTTTTAAGAATGATGCTCCTGCTCGTTCTGATAGAGGAAAGGCAATAGAGACCAACAAAAGGGCAAGAGACATTTGGTGATTTAGATGTCAAGGTCTTGGACACCATTCCAATAAGTGTCCGAATCAAAAGGTGATGATTCTCTTATAGAATGGTGAAGTAGAGTCCGAGGACGAGAAGGAGGACAAGGAAGATCTCGGTCCAATCTTTGATGAGGAGGAAGAGCCATTTGATTACCAACATCAAGGACCACTCCTAGTCACTAGAAGACCATTTGACGATGATCTAGGTAGGATATTTGATGAGGAAGACGAGCACTTCGACTATGCAGCTAAAGGTCCACTTCTTGTCACTAGGAAATCATTGAGCGCTCAACCTAAGACCAATGATCGAGAACAAAGGGAGAATCTTTTTCACTCTAGATTTTTGGTTACATATAAGGTTTGTTCTTTGATTATTGATGGTGGCAGCTGTACTAATGTTGCTAGTAAAATTCTTGTTATGAAACTTGGACTTGAGACTAGACCACTTCCTCGACCTTTTAGATTGGAATGGTTAAATGAAGCTGGTCAGCAGTACGTGAAGGATCAATTCACATTTCCTCTTACCATTGGTCAATATGAAGACGAGGTCCTTTGCAGTGTCCTTCACATGGACGCATGCCACATCCTTCTAGGATGACCTTGGAAATTTGATAAGAAATGGGTGCATGATGGTTACACCAACCGTCATTCCTTTGATCATAAAGGAAAGAAGATCACTCTGGTTCCCTTAACTCCATTGGAGGTCCATCAAGATAAGGTCTAGTTGAAGAAGAGCCGAGACAAAGAACCTAAACCAACAGAACCTGAGGTATCTCTTAAGATTTTAAACTTCTTCATCAAGGAAAGTCAGGTAAGGAAATTTTTGTACTCTCGATAGCCATTTCTTTCGCTTGTGTATAAACAAAAATTGATGGCTTCTTCTGAGCTTGCACGGGAGCTTCCGAATTATTTGATACATGTCTTGCAGGAATTTTCATATGTCTTTTCAGATGAGAACCCTAAGGGATTGCCACCAATGAGAGGCATAGAACACCAAATTGACTTCTTTCCCGGTGCATCTCTTCCAAACCATCCAGCTTATCGAACCAACCTGGTGGAAACAAAGGAACTTCAAAAGCAGATTGGAGGGCTTCTTGAGAAAGGCTACATCAGGGAAAGCCTTAGCCCATGTGCCGTGCCTTTTATCCATGTACCTAAAAAGATGGATCTTGGCGCATGTGTGTTGACTGTCGTGCCATCAACAACATTACGGTAAAGTATAGGCATCCGATCACTAGGCTTGATGACATGCTAGATGAATTGCATGGTTCCTCTGTTTTCTCTAAGATCGATTTGAAAAGTGGCTATCACCAAATTCACATGAAAGAAGGTGATGAGTGGAAAACTGCATTCAAAACTAAGCTATGATTGTATGAATGGCTTGTCATGCCTTTTGGCCTTACTAATTCTCCTAACACATTCATGCGTTTGATGAATTATACCTTGTGGTTGTTTATTAGTCATTGTGTTGTTGTCTACTTTGATGACATTCTTATATGTAGCAAGATTCTTGATGATCATAAGCTCCATTTGAAATATGTTCTAGAAAATCTTAGGAAAGAGAGGTTGTTTTCACATCTTAAGAAATGCTTTTTTTTAGAACAGATCACCTGATTTTCTTAGGATTTGTTGTAGGTGCTGATGGACTCAGGGTGGATGAAGAAAATATCAAGGCCATTCGTGATTGGCCTAGTCCAAAGACCGTTGGAGAGGTAAGAAGCTTTCATGGGCTAGTTGGGTTCTACTGGATGTTTGTGCAGAACTTTAGTACAATAGCTGCCCCACTCACAGAAGTGATCAAAAACAATGTTGGGTTCAAGTGGGAGCGAGGTCAAGAGGATGCTTTTCATATACTTAAAGGGAAGTTAACTCAACCTCATTTGCTTACCCTTCCTGATTTCTCTAAAACCTTTGAAATTGAATGTGATGCCTCAGGCGTGGGTATTGGTGCTGTGTTGATGCAGGAAAAAAGCCCATTGCCTACTTCAGTGAGAAACTGGGAGGAGCCACGCTCAATTACCCCACTTATGACCGAGGGCTATACGCTTTGGTGAGGGCTATCCAAACATGACAGCATTACCTCTAGCCAAAGGTATTCGTGATTCACACAGATCACCAATCTTTGAAGCACCTCAAGGGCCAGCAGAAGTTGAACAAAAGGCACGCCCGTTGGGTTGAATTCACTGAGACCTTTCCTTATATGGTGGCTGATTCCTTATCAAGGAGGTATGCTCTTCTTTCAGATCTTGATACTAAGTTGCTTGTATTTGAATTCATTAAGGACTTGTATGCAACTGACGATGATTTCACGGAGATTTTCAGAAATTGTTCTAAGGCCACTTATGGGAAATATTACAAAATTTCTGGTTTTTAGTTCTTTGACTACCGTCTTTGTGAGCCCCAACATTCTTTGAGAGAGTTATTTGTCAGGGAAGCACATGGAGGTGGCCTGATGGGATATTTCGGAATCAAGAAGACCCACAAGGTGGTTCATCAATATTTCCACTGGCCGAGCCTGATGAAAGACGTGGAAAGGATATGCAGCCGTTGTGTGGCTTGCAAGAAAGCCAAGTCCAAGGCACAAAACACTCAGCATTACCCATTCCATCTCATCCTTGGGTTGAAATTTCTATGGATTTAGTGCTAGTATTGCCTAGATCTAAGGCTGGTATAGATTATATCTTTATGGTGTAGATAAGATTTCTAAAATGGCTCATTGTATCCCTTGTCACAAAACGGATGATGATGTGCATGTTTCAGAACTATTCTTTAGAGATGTTGTTAGGTTGCATGGCATGCCTAGGACGATTGTTTCTGATAGAGATGCTAAGTCCCTTAGCTAATATTGGAAAAAATTGTGGTCTAAGCTAGGAACCATGCTGTTATTCTCCCCCAAACCGATGGTCACACTGAGGTTGTGAACCGGACTTTATCAGCTTTGCTTAGGTCCTTGGTTAAGAAAAACCTTAGACTTTGGGAAGAATGTTTGCCACATGTAGAATTTGCATACAATCATTTTGTTCATTCTGCTACCAAGTTTTCTCCATTTAAGATGTTTATGGTTTCAACCCTATGTCTTCACTTGATCTTTTGACTTCGCCTTTGAGTGAAAGGGTTAATACAAATCAGAAAAAAAGGCGGAATCCATTCAAAAGCTTCATGAGAACGTTCATGCCAACATTGAGGCCAAAACAAAGATCTATAAGAGAAAGGGAAACAAGAAAAGAAACAAGGTCTTTTTTAAGGAAGGTGATCTTTTTTGGGTACACTTGAGGTAGGAACGGTTCCCAGAAGAGAGGAAGTCTAAGCTTATGTCGCGCATTGATGGGCCATTTCCGATCATCAGAGAAATCAGTGACAATGCCTATCAGCTTGACTTGCAAGGTAAGTACGAAATCTCATCTAGTTTCAGTGTTTCTGATCTTTCTTCTTTTGTTGCAGATGTTCCAGATTTTTGGACAAATCCTTTTGAAGAGGAGGGGAATGATGCGCCTCAGTACATGGATCTGGCCAGGATGGCGATCATGTTGCACAGCTCGACCCAACTGAGGTGTATAGGTTAAAGCGGGTAGTAGAGTGTTCTGTCTATGAGTGTGGCCTTTCTCCTTTGTTTGAAGACCTAAGTGGGTTCCAGAGATGTTGATTGTGTGTACTAACCGTGTGTGGTTGCAGGGAAGAGCTAAGACCGGACGGGTCTTTAAGCAAAACCGTTCCTTGGTTTCTGTATGAACCACATGGGTGTGTGGTAGATGCCATGCGTGTGTGTGTGTTATGTGATTATGAACTTGTAATTGTGTGTTTAAGATTGATATGGTTAGTTGTAGTGATGTTATTGCGTGCTTGTCTATATAGTAGTTGAATTGCATGCTTTGTGTAGAAATTGTTTAGCATTTTGTATCTAGACATTGTTATTCAGTAGCATGCTTTCTGTTGATGAATTGTAGCATTTCTATCTAGAAGTTGTTGTGAATCGCATGTTGGTGGATTGGTTGCTCTCAAATATCGTTTTGAGTGTTAGTTATGCATGTGCGATTGCATAAGTTATTGAGTTGTTAATGCATGTGTGATTGCATTAGTGATAGTTGTATATGTGTTGCATATAGATGAGTCTTCTAGTCTAGCTTAACCATGTAGGTTGCTATGACTAGTGTGTGTGTAGTGGTTGCATGTCAGGTCTAGCGGAACCATGAAGTGAGCTATGACTAGTGTGTCTTGTAGCCTATCCGGGGAGTATAGTTTTTGTGCTTAGTTTTTTATTCTAGTTGGAATAGGACAAGCAACCTGTCGCTAATCCTTCAGGTGTGTGTCATGTGACGGAGGATTAGTCGACTTTGAGATATTGAGACCCGGTTGTATATCGCGAGGAAGGCGACTCTCCGGTGGTATGTGATTATGATGGTCTAGCGTGATCTTGTAACGGAGCGTTATGATTTGTTGTGATGGTCTAGCGTGATCCCGTAACGGAGTGTTATTATTTGATGTAATGGTCTAGCATGGTCTCGTAACGGACCATTATGTCTTTATGTGATGGTCTAGTGTGATCCCGTAACGGAGCACTACGACTTGTGTGACGGATTAAGCTCACTCATCTGCTTGTCAAGTGAAGTGGGTCGCGCCCATGGACAAGCATTACATGATCATGTAGCCCGGACTCAGAGTATGGCTGTTTCCCAGAGATGATGTTTTCTGACTACGTGACTTTTGTGTTTGTAGCCAGGAATGTTCAGTTGATGAGGTGGATAGGCGCCCAGTGTGTTGTGTTGGGATCCCAAGGATGTTGTAGCCGGTTTCTTCATCTGCGTGTTGTGTTGTGTTTTGTGTTTGATTCGAGTCTAGGATTGAGTCTAGACATGGTGTTGAGTTTGACGAGGCATAAAATTGTCTTGGTCATACGCATCGAGTAGACAGTCTCCGTGTAGTGTAGCATCATGCATTATTATTGTTATTGTTGTTTCCGCATTGCATATTTGACTTGCATGTTGCATGGTTGCTTGCTTGTATGTTTTGGGTTTTGGGGATTGGGGAATTGTTGTTTTTAGAGGGGCCCGGTTCCCACTAAGTAACACTTGGTTGCTCATTCCCCATTGTTGTATCTTTTTGCAGGCAACCATAGAGGGTTTGGGCATTATTGGGGTGTGGAGGATGTGGCATGTGTAGATTTTGGGTGCTGTTTGCTAGAGATAATATGACTGATGTTTTCAGTTGTTTTTCACTGTTGTTTTTATGGGTACCCTTTTGACTTCGAACTCTGATTTTGTGTTTACGAACATCATCTAAGATGACCGATGTTTTCAGTTGTTTTTCACTGTTGTTTTTGTGGGTACCCCTTTGACTTCGAACTCTGATTTTTTGTTTACGGACATAGTCGAGTTCTCGACATTTGTAAAATAAATAAAATGTATGTTTAATAATAATATCCCCTTTTAGCCCTTATAATTAAGTCTTCTCCGGACTTAACACAACTCTCGACCAAGGAACGAGTTACCAAGCCTTAGGTCATGGTCGAGAGGAACGGTATCACGGTCGGAGCCTTTGGTTCATCCCTCGGAATTGGCTGGATCACCTACGGTGCTTGTAAAATAGTGGCGCTTTCGGATCGTTTATGGGTTTGTCCGGCCTAGGACGATTCGGGGTTGTTACAATGGGGGCAGCTATGGTACTGAAATCTTTGACAACCCGGCAAAAGAAACTTGTAGACCATGGATGCTCCGGACATGCCTAATGGCGGTGGGTGTAGGCAAGTCCTGGATTGCCTTGATCCTCTCCTCATCAACCTTAAGTCCCTGTGAACTCACAAAAAATCCTAAAAACACTAGCTGATCAATGCAAAATGTGCATTTTTAAGGTTAGCATATAGGCCTTCATGCCTAAGAGCTTTCAACACTTGTTCTAGATGCTTAACATGGTCGGTTTTACATTGGCGATAGATCAGAATATCATCAAATTACACCACCACGAACTTACTGATGTATGGCCTAAGTACTTGATTCATTAACCTCATGAAGGTGTTGGGTGTGTTGGTAAGCCAAAATGGCATGACTACCCATTCATACAAACCTTGTTTGGTTTAGAAGGCTGTCTTCCACTTGTCCCCTTCCTTCATACGCACCTGATGGTATCCACTCCAGAGATCTATCTTAGAGAAAACAATGGAACCACTTAGTTCATCAAGCATGTCATCAAGTATAGGGATAGGGCCCGATATTTCATGGTTATGTTGTTGATGGCTCGGCAGTCCCCACACATCCGCCATGTACCATCCTTCTTGGGTACTAGAAACACTGGCACAACACAAGGGCTGAGGCTCTCTCGGATATATCCCTTGTCCACGACCTCATGGACCTGCCTTTCTAGTTCCTTGGCTTCTTCGGGGTTGACTCGGTAGGCTGCTCGGTTCGGGGAGGGGGGGGGTGGTGGTGGCATGTGTAGATTTTGGGGTGTTGTTTGCTAGAGATAAGATGACCGATGTTTTCAGTTGTTTTTCACTGTTGTTTTTATGGGTACCCTTTCGACTTTGTACTCTGATTTTGTGTTTACGGACATCGTCGAGTTCGCGAGATTTGTAAAATGAATAAAATGTATGTTTAATAATAATATCCCTGTTTAGCGCTGATAATTAAGTCTTCTCCGGACTTAACATAATTCTCGACCAAGGAACGAGTTGCCAAGCCTTAGGCCATGGTGAGAGGAACGGTATCGCGGTCGGACTGTCAGAGCCTTTGGTTCATCCCTTGGAATTGGCTGGATCGCCTGCGGTGCTTGTAAAATTGTGGCATTTCCGGATCGGTTTTGTGTTTGTCAGGTTTAGGACGGTTTGGGTCTGTTACAATTGGGCAGCTATGGTACTGAAATCCTCGACAAACCAGCAAAAGAAACTTGCTAGACCATGGTTGCTCCGGACATGCCCAATGGTGGTGGGTGTAGGCCAGTCCTGGATTCCCTTGATCCTCTCCTCATCAACCTTAAGTCCCTGTGAACTCACAAAAAAATCCTAAAAACACTAGCTGATCAATGCAAAATGTGCATTTTTAAGGTTAGCATATAGGCCTTCCTGCCTAAGAGCTTTCAACACTTGTTCTAGATGCTTAACATGGTTGGTTTTACATTGGCTATAGATCAGTATATCATCAAATTACACCACCACAAACTTACTGATGTATGGCCTAAGTACTTGATTCATTAACCTCATGAAGGTGCTGGGTGTGTTGGTAAGCCCAAATGGTATGACTACCCATTCATACAAACCTTGTTTGGTTTTGAAGGTTGTCTTCCACTCGTCCCCTTCCTTCATACGCACTTGATCGTATCCACTCCGGACATCTATATTAGAGAAAACAATTGAACCACTTAGTTCATCCAGCATATCATCAAGTCTAGGGATAGGGCCTGATATTTGATGGTAATGTTGTTGATGGCTCGGCAGTCCCCACACATCCGCTAGGTACCATCCTTCTTGGGTACTAGCAACACTGGCACAACACAAGGGCTGAGGCTCTCTCGGATATATCCCTTGTCCATGACCTCATGGACCTGCCTTTCTAGTTCCTTGGCTTCTTCGGGGTTGACTCGGTAGGCTGCTCGGTTTGGGAGGGTGCCCTGGTACAAGATCAATCTGGTGCTCTATCTTCGGATGGGAGGCAATCCGGCTGGGATCTCCTCAGGGAAGACATCTTTGTATCTGCCCATATGGTCATGAAATTCAGTGGGCAGTTCTTGAGCTTAAATTCCTGCAAAACAACCTTCCTTGAAGACTATTAGTAGCACGTGGGTGTTTTTATTTAAAGACCTAATAACCTGACCAGAGTTAATTAAAAGGTTAGTCTTACTTACCTTGTTGGTCTGGTCCATGGTCTTATGCATTTCATGGACCTCTTGGGGACTGAGGGATACGAGCTTATGCTTCTTGTTGTGATGGCTAAATCTGTAGACATTGGTCCGGCCATGGTGGATGGTCTCCTTATCGAATTTCCAAGTCCCACCTAGGAGTAGATGGCCAGATTGCATAGGAACAACATCACACCTAACCTGGTCATGGTGCTTACCCATGCTGAAGGCAACCGCAACTTGCTCGGCAATCTTGAGCTAAGTCTCATCATTGAGCCACTTGAGACGGTATGGTTGAGGATTAGGAGTCTTGATCAACCCTAGCTTGTCAACAAGATACTTGCTAGTTACGTTAGTACAAGAAACTCCATCAATGATTAAGCTACATACCTTTTGTTCGCTACACCTTGTATGAAAGATATTTTCTCTTTGAATAGTCTCTGGGTCGAAAAAGTGCACTAAGGGGCCTCTGGGTCACCAGTAGTTCACCAGCCTCAGGATAATCAGTAACCTCTTCGCCGGATGCATTGGCTTCCACCTTGGTTTCATCTTGGGACTCATACTCTCCATCGTCTTGGAGTAACATCACCCGTTTTTTGGGCAGTCCCTTGCATATTGCCCCTTTTCCTGACACTTGTAACAAGTTATGTCACGTGCCCTCAGATTTTGAGCTTGTGACTTACTTGGGTCAGACGGATTGGGCCTAGATGTCTCGGTCTGGCTCTTCGGGAACTGGCTCTCCACCTCAATGGACTTACCCTTGTCTACTCCCCTAGGGCCTGGTTGTGGCCACGCGGGTTTGCTCCTGGTAGAGGAGGCATTCTTCCTTTTGATATGTTGTTCAGCTTGGATGGACAAGTGCAACAAGTCATTGAAGTCCTCATATTGCTGTCTCTCCACCTTACGGGCAATGCGATCATGCAACTCTTCTATTACTCCTCAGGCTCATCAACATCCATATTTTTCCTAAGACCCTCAGACTCCTCAAAGTACTCCTCCACAGACTTGATTCCCTGGGTCAATTTACTAAAACTTTTTAGTACATCTCTTTGATAATAAGAAGGAATATACCTAGCACGGTGGTTAGTCCACATTTCTATCCAGTTATGGGCTCTCCACACTGGTCCGGACTTAGAAACATCCCTCTTTCACCAGGATAGTGCATTTTCTGTCAACTGAGAAGCAGCTCAGGCCACCTTTTTGGCCTCAGAATACTTGTAGTACTCAAAGATATGCTCCATGCGCTTCTCCCACACGATGTAGGCATCCAGATGAACCTTTCCAGCAAAGGTTGGTAGGGTAAGCTTGACGTCCATGCTTCCTTTCCAGGGCTCTTCCTCCCCCTGGTCTCTATCTCTCCTTCTGTTTTAGCCTCTGTCAGCTTGGCCTCGTCGTTCATGCCTGGAATCTCCACCAGCTCGGTTCTGACCATCGCCCTCTTGCCTTTGAGTGTCAGACTCGGTTCTATCTTCTTCCGAATCAGGGTATGGCTGATTGGCTTGGTTCTTCCCTGGGGGTCTCGGACCGTTGAGTTGATTTCCCAGCTCTAGTCAAGCTCGTTTCTCGGTGAGGCGGTTGAGACTCGCCATGAGTTGTGCTTGGTCGGCCAAAAGCTTAGCGTTGATCGCATCATGGTCTTGACCTAAATCTCCCATGGTTCTTCCTGCAAAACTTTAAAAGAAGAATTCGTAGTTCAAATGTAAAGGGAACAAACATATGAAAAGGAAAAGGGGTCGGATTCCTAGGGCTTCTCGACAAAAAAAAAAGGAAATTCGAAACAAATGGAAAGTAAATATTTTTTATTTATTTACTTGCAAAGAAAGGAAAAAGTCTATTTTTGAATTTTGGAAGTTTTAAATTGCAAATTAAAAAGAAAACTCAATCTAGGGCAATCGAGAATAAGGAAAAGGAAAGAGTAGTCAAAATCAAAGTAAACTAAATGCAATAACCAATATGGCAACTAACATGATCCGAATTACTTCTTGCCCAAACCTAAGATTTAATGCAATTTTTATTTTCTTTTCATTTAATGCGGATGCAAGAACAAACATGCAATGGAGAAACAAAAACATATATGAAAACTAGACGGATGCAAATGATGTGAAATATTGACATAGTGTGTTTATTGTTCTAGCCGGGTATGAATATCCTAAACAATTAACTATCAAATTAAACATAATCTTAACGCACAAATAAAACTCTTGCCAAGAGAGATCAAATGTAGTAATTAGGGATCAAATCCACATACAACAATAACACACAATAGATTTCTTATTTCTAATGACTAAGCTAGGCGGATATATATATCAGTAACAATTAATCAGTTCAAGGAAATATTCATTATCAAGAAATATAGATGAATATGGAAATATGATAATAATGCAAATATGGAAATATGTTATTAAACTAACTAAACTCAAATGTAAATCTCCTATACCTAGGGTTTCAGGCTTAATGGATTATAGAGAATATGAAACACAAAAATGTAAATATTCTTGAACTCAAATATTAACTATTCTAACCCTTTTAACTCCAACTCTCGTATGCGAGTAAAAGGAAAGGCCATCGATTGACGGCTAAGGCCTGATGTCGATTAATGGTGAAATCAGAAGGAAGTGTGAACTAGATTTGATATGTTCACCAAGCTAATCAGACCAGTTCTCGCATGCGCCTAACAACCTAGTTCAATAGAGTCTATTATGGCACAAAACCTACTCTTGTAGTCGTCCATGCCCTACTTTCGAGATCCTAGCTAGCTACTCTAGAATGCAAGCATTAATCTCAACTCAATTGATGGACATTAACTTAACCTAGCAATCTTACTTTTGGGCTAGTCCATGATTGCCATCATTTAACCCTAAATCTAGTTCATGACTACTCATACATAATTAAAGTAAGAATAATAGTTTAAATTTAACGCATAGATATATTATTGGATTCCAATACAAATCTCCCTAAGGAGTTATGAATCTTCTTCCCTAGAAACCTTACAACTATTACACACGCACACACACACACACACACACACACACGAACACACACACACGCACGCACGCACACACGCACGCACGCACGCACACACGTGCGCGCACACACACACACACACACACACACACACACACACGCACGTACGCACGCACGCACACGCACGCACACGCACGCACGCACACGCACGCACGCACACGCACGCGCACGTGGACACGCACGCGCACGCACACGCACGCACACGCATGAACGCACGCGCACGCACACGCACGCACACACATGCACACGCACGCACACTCACTCACACATTCACACACACACAGAGACACACACACACACACTTACACACACACACACGCACGCACACGCACGCACACACACACACATACACACAGACACACACACACACACACACACACACACGCACACACACACGCACACACGCACACACGCACGTACGCACGCATGCACGCACGCACGCACGCACACGCACGCACACGCACGCACACGCACGCACGCACACGCACGCACACGCATGAACACGAACGCGCATGCACGCGCACGCACGCACACGCATGCACACACACGCACACGCAAACGCACGCACACACACGCACACGCACGAACACGCACGCACACTCACTCTCTCTCTCTCTCTCACACACACACACGCACGTACGCACGCACGCACATACACGTACGCACGCACACACACACACACGCACGTACGCACGCACACGCACGCACGTATGCACGCACACGCACGCACACGCACGCACACGCACACGCACGCGCATGCACACGCACACGCACACGCACGCACACACACGCACGTGCACGCACGCACACGCACACACAGGCACGCACACGCACACACACGCACGCACACGCACGCACACGAACGCCCACGAACGCACACGCACACACACACACGCACACGCACGCACACAAACGCACACGCACGCACACAAACGCACACGCACACGCACGCACACGAACGCCCACGAACGCACACACACACACACACACACAAACACACACACACGCACACGCACGCACACAAACGCACACGCACACGCGCACGCACACACACACACACGCACGCCCATGCACGCACACGCACGCACGCACACGCACGCACACACATGCACGCACACGCACACACATGCACGCACACGAACGCACACACACGCACACGCACACGCACGCACGCGCACTCACACGCACGCACGCACACACGCACACTCACGCACACGCACACACACACCCCCTTACTTGTGTATAATACATAAAGTATGAATTTAAAACCCTAAAATCTAGGACAAAAATCGTCGAGGGTATCTTTGTCATTTGTCTCTAACTTCGCCTTGCGATTGGTTGTCCGTGGATTGGCTATAGATCGATGGAAAGTGTGCAACATCGATCGATCTTGGTCTTGTACCATCGATCGAAGCCAAGATAGTGTCGTCGATCGATGAATGTCTTGAACTTCGACTCTCTCAGTGATCAGCGACAGATTCTTCTCCTCTAAATGTTCCAAGTATCTCCATATATCTCCAACACATACATTGACCTGTAAAAACCTTAAAACATAGCCTAGACACACATAATAGACCCTAAATAGAGCCTATCGCATGGCCTAAAATTGGCAATAAATTGGCTATATCAACTCCCTAGACTTAACTTTTTGCTTATCCTCAAGCAAACAAGCCTGCGAAAGAGGCTATATCACATAATGTCTAAGTATAACTGTCACCCTAATTTTTTGCAACCACATCCTATCAAGTCAATGACAGAGAAACTTTATATATCCTATCCTAGTACCAACAAGTTAGCGAATACTAGTCTGAGTCTGACTCGCCCCTCTACTGATTTCATTTCTATGCATAAAATAATAGTGGAGGCTTTACCTTGGGAGAATCAATCAAAGGATATATGGACTCTTACCCCTACAAGTATCTGAGCACATAGCTAGTCTTCTGTGATCCCTCTCCTCTCTCTTTCTTCTCACCTCTCTCAGTAAATATCTCCCTTCTTTTGAGGGTATCATTTTACTTTTTAATTGACTGAGATATTTTGAACATGTTTCCATGAATCAAGCACTAATGGTTTTTTTCACCAAATCCTATTCACTTCTTTTTAAACTTTATTTATTTCTAGAATTATATGAATCAAGCCTTAATGGTTGTAGCCACCAAATCCTTTTTGATTCCTTTTTTATCTGAAGGAGAGAGAGAGGGGAATCAGAAGCACACCGACTTTTACCTTCCAGACTTGCAGAATAAATCTGATCCAGTATATACCAAGTCGCAAAGCAAGCAAATAATGCAAGATTAGTATTGGAAATCAGCTTCGGCTCCTTCAAACTTTCTAAGTAAGTGTGATATAGCGGCAAGATGATCTACTTTGGTATCTCTTGTAATCTCTGCAAATAACCTTCTAAGAATGGTGCTAAATTGTGGTTAGTCAATAATAAATCTTGATCATATTCCCTTTCTTGACTCAATAAAACTTTTTGAAAAACTTATATAGTTATAGAAATAAAACTCAAAAACCAATAAATAACGTTAGCGAACCTCCCCTAGAATTAAATTACACTGTCCCAAGTGTAATCCGTCCCGGATTGGTTAGGGAAACTCAAATCATAAGTAAATAGTTTAAGTGTAAAACTCGATACCTCCCTCTATAAGAGGGCGTCGATCGATGGTAGGCTTGTGTGGTCGATTAATGGTCTCGATCCATTGTCGACCGATGGTGCCTCTATTCTGTCGATCGATGGTGAACTTAAACGGTCTACAAAAACAAAGTAAAACTCGAAATAAATAGTAGTATAAGTCAATACTAAATAAAAACTTACTAAACAGTGGATTTCCTCCCACTCAGTGCTTGGTTATAGTCTTAAGCTCGACGTTTGAACTCTCTGTCTAGAAAGGAGGTGGATCAACACTTGGAAAAAAAGTGTCTACATCTTCTTTGCCTTTCTGAAACCATGTACCAACGAAGATTCTCATTGCCTCCTTAGCAACCACCACTGAATGCATTCGCCTTTGTAGATTCTCAATACTGCGTTGTAGCATTCGAAGTCTGGCTGCTGTAGTCTCTGATATATCCTCCAATTGCTGAGAGATATCTTCTTTCATCAGGCTTTGAGAGAAGGTAATCTCATCGAACATGTCTTCTAATTGTTTTTGGGCTGCGGACTCTTGTCTGTCGAAATCAGTATCGATCGATGGCTTGATGCTTCCGTCGATCGATGTCACTCTGTCTGTCCCAATCGCATGCCGTCTTCAAATAGTATCCAAATCTTGCTTTATCTCATCCATGCGTGTAGTAAACCGGTGAGCACTTGTCTATAGGATAGTAGACATCGTCCAGCCTCATGTAGGAATCATCCAGTGACATATCTTGAGATTTGTAGACTCATGCACGATATCGTCAATCTCTGCTCTACTGTATGTTTCTTGCTTCTTAATAGACATAGCAATTTTTGCTCCATGTTCTGGTAAACATATGTAGCTCTTCTCAAACATAGTAGCTCTTTCTAGGACTGCTCTGAAGTCTTCCCTTTGCACATTCACGACTCTACCATACATAGCTTGTGCATTGCCATTCTAATATGTGTAGATGCCATACTCATATTTCTTTTCCCAATGGAAAATTCTTCTGACATTAGCATCATACGCTTGCGTTACATGCTCTATACGATCGTTAGTCAGTAGTGGGTTTATCCAATCGACTGATCGTGAACTTCCTGAACCAAAAGGATTAGAGGTACAAAACTGGTTCACCCCAGGAATGGTGTCGAACGATGCATGATGTCTGTCGTCGATTGATGTTTGGGAATGTATGGATCATTGTGGATTGGCACGTTCTTCTGTTCCTCGCTTTTGATCGATGCTTGTACTCGTGCGTCGATCGATGGTTGTCTCCAAATAAATTTTCTGTTCCAGCAGCCATAACAAGGGCATCTGCTACATCCTCCTTATGTATGTTTAGAATTCTTCCATAGAGAGCTCGTGCACGTTCTTCTGTATCTCTGAAAATTCCAAACTCATATGGTCTGCGATAACCAATATATGTATCTTCTGCTCTAAGTTCTTGTTCTGGTTTGCATCTGATGCCGTTCGATGGCCAAGATATGCCATCGATCGATGCTCCATTATCCACTTTCTCATTCATTACCCAGCCATGTTTTTCCAGTGCTAGGCCGCGAGACTCAATCAGCTCTTCCTCCTTGTAATCTGAAACGTATTCTTTGTAAGCTTGACCGTATCCTTGATATGCATGATTTGCGTCGATCGATGGCGTATGGTGACCGTCGACCAATGCTCGATAATCAGACTTTTGGCCGAAGAGATTTCCAGCTCCATTAGCCATCGCAAGTATATCTGCCACATCTTCCCTCGTGACATGAAGAATTCTGCCATCCACAGCTCTTTCGTGACCGTCTGGATCTCTCATAATACCGAACTCATCTTGTTGTAGATAACCATACTCCCTTTCACGTTCTGCAGCTGAATCCAGTTCAGACTCTGAGTTAATGTTAATATTGATCGATGGTGAATGGTTACCATCGATCGATTTCGATTTCCCGATTTCATGGGAAAAATGAAAAAACCAGCCTTTTCCATAGCAGTACCTCGGTATTCGATTATTTCTTCTTCTCTGTAATCTTCATCGTGCTCAAGGTAGGCTGGGTTGTAATTGTGATCTATGTGGTAGGTTCTGATCAGTTCTGATGGGTGGGTGTCAATCGATAATAAGGCATGGGCGTTGATCGATTGTTTAGGGGCAAGCTCGTCGATCGATTGTTCGGGCTTGGTGTTGATCGATGCTCCTTCTTCCGATTCCTCATTTAACTCATAATCACATAAGCATGTAGCCACAAATTCTGCATCATTACATTATTCAATCAAAGTAGCTTTTCTCTTGTTCTTGAAAGGTACATAAAAAATATTCAGATCAATTAGAGATAGATATAGCCTGTTTAGCTTCATGTCGCAAATATCTCCCACGGTGGCCATGAATGCTCTAACGAGTAATAGCGAAGAGTTCCAGTCTATCCTGATGTCCATCACATGAAAGTCTACTGGGACTAGGGTATTGTTAATCTACACTGGAAAATATTTTGCCACCCCTCCTGAGTTCACTCTTGAGCAGTCTACAAACGTGAACGAATCATTGGAGGATTCCACTCTCAGGTTCAGCTCCTCTGCCATAAACTTTGGCATAATACTCACTGACGATCCAGTGTCACAAAGGGCATTGGGATATTCGTGGCCCTTGATGATGCATGGGATCACGAACTTTCTAGGCTCACTTTTATTTTTCAGACAAGTCCTTTGCTTCATCTTCTCTCTGAGGTGATTGAACATGATTTCTATATCCATCTATTTTCTATATCATCATATATCATCATATGTCTCCATAGGGACTCAACCATTTTCTCGGACTTCTCTAGCTTCATGAGCGTCATCTTCAGCTTCGTGTCGTACTTCTCCACCAAGAATTTCATACTACCTTCGCTCTACACGGAAGAACAAAGTCACTCAGGATCGAGAAACCGTAAAGAAAAAAGCGAGAGAAGAAAAAAGATAAGAAAATGAAGTCAAGTCACTTACCAATAACGAAGCTTGGGCGGCATCGATGTTAGTGTCCTTGAACATAAGGTCATTGATAGCTGGCATATCTTTTGGCCCGCTCCTAATTTGAGGCACCATCTCGGCGCATTGGTCGTGGTTATAAACCTGAGGGGTGTCACCATCGTAATGGAACTCGACGCGACGGGGAATACCACCTGGGGACTTCGGCTGGGCATTTCACCCGAATCATAGACGGGTTGTGAAGTTGTCTGCCCGGCAAAACCATCAGAGGGGCCGACGTCTTCCCTAACGTTCGCATCCGCCTCCTGCATGTCCGGTTTCTCAGAGGTCGGTGCCTCCAACTCACCTTCCAAGGAATTCTTCTTATTCTTCCTCTTTTCAAGCGGCATCTCTGGTGAAACCTCTTCCGGCTCAGTCATAAGTGCCAAATTAAGGGTATCCCTTGTCTGAACCGCAGGCTCGTTCCCAGGTTTTTCATTGGTAGCAGCCACTCAGATCGTCGCTCCCTCGGATTATCCTAGGCTCTTCTAAGCAGACTTCTTCATTTTCCTTTTGTTTTGACGTTCATCCATTTGCGCCTTCTCTATAGACCCAGCCGAACCCTCTTGGTCCGTTGCAAAGGAATGAATGTCCCTCGACCTCTTCTTACTCATCTTCTTGGGCTTGGGAGCCTCCGCATCGAGAATCACTTCCTTGATTCTCGAGTCAACGACGGCATGAGCCATCTCCAATTGAGAATCCGCGTGCTCTAGTCCCCCCAGACCCATTCCATCAATCATCGCCATCAGATCGACACCAGAAGATCCCAATCGGCCTTCATCTTCTTCGCTGTGCTCACCCGTTGTTTTTTCTCCCTCGAGAACACTGATAAGCATTTTTCCCGGAAATGATTTGAGTATGTAAGTCAGAAGCCCAATCACCTGCATAGACCGAAAAAGAGAGAGGATCAAGTCCGATATTTTAGGAAAAAGAGAAAAGGAGGGAATAAGTAAGGCATCCTAACGTCTAGCAATGCGTTCTAAGGCCCCACAAACTCTCTCCTCGCTTATGTCGGGCCAATGTTGATGACTGAGTGTTGCTAAGGCTCAAACGTTATCAAAAAGCCCTCCAGGTAATCAATGGCATTCGAATGGTTGAGTGCATGACAAAAAGAAAAGAAAGGTTAGTACCGAGACAAGGAATATTCAGTTAAAATGGCGATCTACCGATACGATAATTCTGAAGGACTTGGAAGTCGTTATTCGGTGGCTCTTCAAACGAAGACTCGTCAGACTCGACAAAGAATTAGTATCACTGCCAATCAACAGTCTTGTTTGGATGGTCGGTGATTATATTGTACTTCGTGTGTGTGTGTGTGTGTGTGTGAGAGAGAGAGAGAGAGAGAGAGAGAGAGAGAGAGAGAGAGAGAGAGAGAGAGAGAGAGAGAGAGAGAGAGAGAGTACCTTAGGATGCAGAGAAGAATGAAGATGCCGAGGAGGGGGTTGGCTATTTTTAAGAAGGGGGGAGCACGTTGACACTGTGTGTTTATTGTTCAAGCAGGATATAAATATCTTAAACAATTAACTGTCAAATTAACCCTTAATCTTAACACACACAACAATACTCTTGCCAAGAGAAATCATGTGTAGTACTTAGGGATCAAATCCACATAGAGCAATGACACACAATTGATTTATTATTTCTAAAGATTAAGCTAGGTAATTATATATATTGGTAGCAATAAATCGATTTAAGGAGATATTCTTTATTTGAAGGTGTAGATGCAATATGGAAATATGCTAATAACGTAAATATGGTAATATGCTACTAAACTAACTAGATGCAAAAGTAAATGTGCTAGATCTAGGGTTTAAAGCTTATGGATTATAGGGAATATGAAGCAAGGAAATGTAAATATTCTAGAACTCAAGTATTAACTATTCTGACCCTTTTAACTCCAACTCGCGTATGCGAGTAAAAAGAAAGAACATTGATCGACGGCTAAGGCCTGATGTCGATCGACGGTGCAATCAAAAGGAAGTGTGAACGAGAGTTGATATGTTCACCAAGCTAATTAGACCAGCTCACGCATGCGCCTAACAACCTAGTTCAATGGAGTCTATTCTGGCACATAACATACTCTCGTAGTCGTCCATGTCCTACTTTCGAGATCCTAGTTAGCTACTCTAGAATACAAGCATTAAGCACAACTCAGTTGATGGATATTAACTTTAACCTTGCAATCCTACTTTTGGGTTAATCCATGATTGCTATCATTCAACCCTAAATCTAGTTGATAACTACTCAGACATAATTAACGTAAGAATAATAATCTTAATATAATGCATAGATAAAATATTGGGTTTCAATACAAATCTTCCTAAAGAGTTATGAATCTTCTCCCCTAAAAAGTCTAAAACTATAATAGAATACTTGTGCCTAATCTGCACACATACTTTGCTGTAATACATAAAGTATAAATATTAAACCCTAAATCTAGGTCAAAACTCGTCCAAGGATAATCTTGTAATCTTCTGTCTTGTCTCTAACTTGGGCTTGGAATCGGCTGTCTGCGAATTGGTCATCGATCGATATCAAGTGTTCAACATCGGTCGATCTTGGTCTTGTACCATCGGTCGATGACAAGGTTGTGTCGTTGATCGACGACTATCTTGGACTTCGACTCTCTCAATGATCAGCTACAGATTACTCTCTTCTAAATGCTCTAAAAACTCCAAGTATCTCCATATATCTCCAAAACGTGCATGGACCTGTAAAGACCTTAAAACATATCTAGACACACATAATAGACCCCAAATAGAGCGTATAGCATGGCCTAAAACTGGTAATAAACAGGCTATAACAACTCCCCAAGACTTAACCTTTGTTTGTCCTCAAGCAACAAGTCTGTGAAAGAGGTTTTGAAAATTGAAGATTCACATAATGTCTAAGTATAACTGTCACCCTACTTTTGGCAACCACATCCTATCAAGTCAATCACAGATAAACTTTATATACCCTATCCTAGTATAGCAACCAAATCCATTCTACCAACAACTTAGCGAATACTAGTCTGACCCGCCCCTCTACTAATTTCATTTCTTTGCATAAAATAAAAGTGCAGGCTTTACCTTGGGCGTATCGATCAAAAGATATATGGACTCTTTCCTTTGCAAGTATCTGAACACACATGTAGTCTTCTCTGATTTCTTTCCTCTCTCTCTTCTCACTTCCTCTTAGTCAATGTCTCCCTTCTTTTGAGGGTATCATTTTGCTTTTTAATTGACTGAGATATTTGGACATGTTTCCATGTATCAAGCCCTAGTGGTTTTTGCCACCAAATGCTGTTCACTTCTTTTTTACCTTTATCTCTTTCTAGAATCATACGAATCAAGCTTTAATGGTTGTAGCCACCAAATCATGTTCGATTCTTTTTATCTGAAGGGGAGAGAGAGAGGGGAATCAGAAGCACACAAACTTTTACCTTCCAGACTTGCAGAAGGAATCCAATCCAGTGTATACCAAATCCCAAAGCAAGCAAATAATGTCAGAATTAGTATTGGAAACAAGCTTTGATTCCTTCAAAATTTCTAAGCAAGTGTGATATAGTGGCATGATGATCCACTTTGGTATCTCTAGTAATATTTGCAAACAACCTTCTAAGAATGGTGCTAATGTGTGGTTAGTTCAATAATAAATCTTGATTATAGTCCATTTCTTGACTCAATAAAACTTTTTGAAAAACTAATATATATATATATATATATATATATATATATATATATATATATATATATATATATATATATATATATATATATATAAATAAAACTCAAAAACAAATAAATAGCGTTAGAGAACGTCCCCCACACTTAAATTACATTATCCCTAGTGAAATCTGCCCCAGATTGGTTAGGAAAAATCAAATCATAAGTAAATAGTCTAAGTAGATAACTCGATACCTCTCTATGTAAGAGAGCGTTGATCGATGATAGGCGGGTTTGGTCGATCGATGGTTGCGATCCATTTTCGACCGATGGTGCCTCTATTGTGTCGATCGATGGTGGTTTAAACAGTATGTAAAAACAAAGTAAAACTCGAAATAAATAGTAGTATAAGTAAAAACTAAATAAAAATTTACTAAACAGTGGGTTGCCTCCCACTCAGCGCTTGGTTATAGTTTTAAGCTCGACGTTTTTATTTTTTTGACTAGACTGGAGGTGGATCAACACTTGGAAAACAAGTGTCTACATCTTCTTTGCTCTTCTGAAACCATGTACCAACGAAGCTTCTCATTGCCTTATCTTCTCTAGATTTCTCATTCTTCATGATCTCCTTAGCAACCTCCAATGAATGCATTCTCCTTTGTAGATTCTCAATACTGCACTGTAGCATACTAAGTCTGGCGGCTATAGTTTCTGATATATCCTCTAATTGTTGAGAAATATTGTCCATCATCAGGCTCTTAGAAAAAAAACAATCTCATTGAATCTGTCATCTAATTGTTCTTCTGCCACAGACTTTTGTATGTCGAACTTAGCATTGATCTATGGCATGATGCTGCTGTCGATTGATGTCACTTTGTTTGCTCCAGTCGCATGCTGTCCTTCAACAGTATCCAAATCTTGCTTTATCTCATCCATGCGCGTAGTCAAACCGGTGAGGCACTTGTCAATAGGATAATAGACATCAGCCAGCCTCTTGTAGAAATCATCCAGTAACATCTCTTGAGCTTTGTAGATCTCATACACGATATCGTCAATCTCTGCTCTTCTGTATGTCTCTTTCTTCTTCATGGACATAACGATCTTTGCCGCATGTTCAGGTAAACATATGTAGTTGTGCTCAAACATAGTAGCTCGTTCTAGAACTTCCCTGATATCTTCTTCTTGCACATTCACAATTTTGCCGTCTATTGCTCGTGCATTGCCCTTCTTATCTCGGTAGATGCCATACTCATCTTTCTTTTCCCAGTAAAAAATTTTTCTGCCATTTTCATCATAAGCTCTTTGTCCATGCTCTACGATACCGTCTATCAAAATTGGGTTTATCCAATCAGCTGATCGTGGATTTCCTTAAGCAAAAGGATCAGAGGTACAAAACTGGTTCACCCCTGGAATGGTGTCGATCGATGTATGGCTTCTGGCACCGATCAATTTTTTATGTTTGGGTGTGTATAGATCAGTGTGGATTGGCACACTATTTTTTTCCTCTTTGTCGATCGATGGGCATACCCGTGCATCGATCGATGGATGTTGTCCAAATAAAGCTCATGATTCAGTAGCCATAACAAGGGCGTCTGCCACATCCTCCTTTTTTATGTTTAGAATTCTTCCATTAAGATCTCGTGCACGTCCTTATGGGTCTATAAAATTCCAAACTCATCTGGTCTAAGATAACCATTATCTGCATTTTTTGTTCTAAGTTGCGTTTGATGTCGTTCGATGGCCAAGATATGTCGTCGATCGATGCTCTATTATTCACTGCATTCATTACCCAGCCAGATTCTTCTAGTTCTAGGCCATAAGACTCAATCAGATCTTTATCCATCTAATTTGAATTGTATTCTTCGTAAGCTTCACCGTATCCTTGATATGCCTGATGGGTGTCGATCGATGGTATGTGGTGGTCGACGATCGATGCTTGTGGTCGACGTCGATCGATGCTCTAGTTCTGATGTCGGTCGATGCTATTCGTAAAGAGGTGTCGGTTGACGCTGAGTTGATACCGTCGCTCGATGCTTGTCATCTTTCTTTTTTTATCGTGCTTTCGAGCTTATGTTGTGTCTGAGAATAGTAGTTCTTGTCTTTTGAGGGCTATCATACAATGAGAGACTACCTTGTGAGGGCTCTTAAGGTGATTCAAACACCATTAGTTCCTGGTATAAGGAAGAGAGAAAAAACTCACAAGGGTAAGGACATCAAGTCTTGTAAAGACTGATGGTTCCTTAAGGCCATGGAACTGCATACACTCAGCTCACAAGCTTATCTCCTCCCCTAGTCTCGGAGTTAAGCTTGAGGGGGAGTCTTAATATGCATGATCCAGGGTCCAATATCAAGCCTTTGCAAGGAATTCAACAAAGGATCATTCAACTGGGTCTAGGCAGTGGCGTGTCTATGAAAAGAGGCTGTTCAGAGAAGTCTTGGTTGTGTGAGTATTAAAGCTCATTTCAGTGCAGCCTCTGTGGTCAGGTGATTGAAATTAAAGCTGAAGGATCCACACAGCCTCCCATCAACTTGGTGTCGCCATGAAGAGGTTGAAAATGTGGCGCAACGTACGACATATGTGAACGATCGATCAAGAACTTATAGGATTCGTAGAGACCAGTTCTTGGATCAATCAAGAGTTTCTTTCGATAACTTCTTGAGACCAACTTCTTGTTAAATGAATTGAATCAAATCTTTCAAGGTAATAAAAAAGATTTGTTTTATAAATCAAAAGTGTCTACAGAATTGCTAAGAGAGTTCCTTATATAGGACTCTTTATACCGTCATTAAAATCTAAATCCTAATAGCAAAAGGATTTATCAAAACACATAAGAAAAAAAGAAAAATAACTAAAACACATAAGAAAAAGGAGACATTACTAATTGGAAAGTTTAGGTTGGCACTAATGTGCTAGATGCTGTTGCATCAGGACGCCCCAGGTAAGAAGGATTCAACCTCGAATCAGAACTGTTGGCGTCAGTAGCATAACGGGAGAGTTACTTGACAATGAACACATCAGAGGTGTTGTTATCATCTGGAAGGCGCAAACGGTAGGCATTGTCGTTGATTCATTCTAAAATTTCAACCGGACCAATCTTTTTTGACTTGAGCTTGTTGTAGGCACGAGCGGGAAGTCTATCACGAGTAAGATAGACCCATACAAGATCACTGATGTAAAAAACCAGCCGACGGTGATGTTTGTCAGCGGTCTGTTTGTACTTTGACGCGGCTGTTTCCAAACGTGCGTGTGTGGTCAAATGTACCTGAGCAAGGGACTCAACAAATGTAGTGGAATCACCATGAGAATGAGTACAGTCAGAAAGAGTTGTAAGGTCAACCGGACCACGCGGAATGGTACCATAGATGACTTGAAAAGGACAGAAACCCGTACTCCTATTTGCAGCAAGATTATGGGCGAATTCAGCTTGGGGAAGTTTAGAGTCCCACGTACGAATGGCATCACCTACAAGACACCTGAGAAGATTACCCAAAGAACATTTTGAAACCTCAGTTTGCCTGTCGGTTTGGGAATGGTAAGCATAACTCATGTCAAACGTAGTTCCCAAAAGTTTCCACAAGGAACGCCAAAAGTGACACGAAAACCGAGAATCACGATCAGAGAAAATAGACAAAGGCAGTCCATGAATCTTGTAAATTTCTCGAAAGAAAAGTGTAGCAACCTGCATAGCATAGGTTATATTCTTGCACGGAACAAAACGAACCATTTTTGAAAATCGATCAACGACCACGAAGATGGAATCAAAACCTTTTTGAGTTCGTGGAAGGCCGACTACGAAATCCATATTGATATCCGTCCATGTTTGTGTAGGTATTGGCAAAGGCATATAGAGTCCAGAGTTAGAGGCACGTCCTTTTGACTGTTGACAGACGATACAACGTTCCACAAACCGTTCAACATCTCAATATAAAGAAGGCCAGAAGTAAGAAGAGGAGACGAGGTGTGATAGGGCCTGATATTTACCACTATTGTGCCATGATATCAGACCTAATTAGAGTCTATTATATATGTTTGGAGTACGATTTAGAGTATATGAAGGTTCATGTACGTTCTGGAGAACTTTGGTGATTTTGGAGCTTTTAGAGATTCAGAACTGCGCAGACGCGTCAGATGTTTAGCTAGGATGGACACCTTCCCACGGTGAGATTGAGCTGATATTTTCAAAAACGATAGAGCTTTGATTTAGCTTTCCAATCCCACTTGTTTTAGGTCAATCAGGATCCTAGAGCCAATGTTATGATCGATTTACTGGAGAGTGGTATGTCTTCGTCGCGAGAGGAATCTGTCAAGAAGGTGAATGAATGTCGATCGACGGCGCAGCCCTAGTTTCGATTGAAGGTGATCCTAGAATACAGGCCCAACTTTTTTCAAAACCAACTTAAGCCCAGAAGCCACCACCAATTACCAGAATACCCCTAGACGAGTTTAGACCTAATTTATATTGTTTTCTAAGCCATTGTTGACGGCTAAGAATATTCTATCTATTGTTCTAGGTTTAGGAGAGAAGGGATGAACTCCTTCAGAGTCCTCCTGGAACTCCTTTGATTCTTTTTTTTTATTTATATTCTATATATATTTCATCTATGATATCGGTGACAAAGATCATGTCTGAGTAGATCCATCTACTAGGTTTTGGTTTTCTAGGGTTTTGATGATTAGCCAAACATTATAATTGTTAGGGTGAATATTATATCTATCATTAGAATTGTTCTTATTGCTTGCTTCTATAGTAATTAACTAGAAACCTGATCATAGGATAATTAGGCGCACGTGAGAGCATGGTCTATTACATGATATAATTCTATTGAGCTAGGTTGTTAGAAACTAACGAGAGTTAATCGAAGAAACCTAGTGAACATATCGATTAGATCTTAATGCTTGACTCGAGAAACCATCGAATGACACAAGATCATTGCCATCGATCGACGGTCATTCCGTGTCAACAAGTGAGAGTTGAGACATCGGACTTAGTCAATAGATTACTCGCAGAGAGAGCTGGTCATATTTTACATTACATATCGAGTTATAGGATTGATATCCTTAGCTTCTATCATCTATAATCCACTTGTCTGAAACCCAAAGTCTAGCTATTTCGCATTAGTTTTTTACAACAACCAATCAATCAGCTTGCTACTTTATTCATTACCTAATGAATTGTTTGCCTAGCTTAACTGAAAAGTCTATAGTCTATTGTGTGCCCATGCTGCCTATGGATTCGATCCCTAAGTACTACAACTGAACCTCTTATTTGAGAGAGTAAAAGTAACTCCTTAGGGTAATTTGAGTGATAAAATTTGGTGTCGTTGCCGGGGAGCGAGGATTCTCCATTAGACTTGATAATAGGTTACGTCTAGGTTTTTATTATTGTTAGTAGTTACTGATAAAAAATTTCTTATTGTGTTTCAGGTACACACATATGAGTACCAGAAGCAACAAGGAGATATGAATCTTACTAGTAGAGCCACTGGATTTAGAACGTGTGATCCATAAGTCTACGCGGGCAGTCGACACCCTCCAAGCAGCGATCAATAGCGTAGAAGTCCAAGTATCGAACGACACTTCTCATCAAGTATCGATCGTCATTACCAAAGCAGCAGCGATCGATACCAACAACTCTCCATCGATCAACACAATCACCTCGCTGTCGATCGAAACCAATGACATGGGTGTGTTTTTATGTTCTAATAGGGTATAAATATCATAAACAAAACAACAGTCAAATTAACCTTTAATCCTAACACACAAAATAAAAATACTCTTGTCAAGAAAAACCAGGTGTAGTACTTAGGGATCGTATCCACAGAGAATAATGGCACACAATAGATTTCTTATTTCTAAAGACTAAGCTAGGTAACAATATATATTGGTAGCAAGTAATCAGGTCAAAGAAATATTCCTTATTAGAAGGTATAGATGCAATATTGAAATATGCTAATAATGCAAATATGAAAATATGCTAGTAATGCAAATATGGAAATATGCTAATAAATTGACTAGATGCAAATGTAAATATGCTAGATCTAAGATTTTAGGTAAGTGTATTATAGTAGATAGAAGTTAAAGGTATTTAATCATGGAACTCGAAATCTAATGTAAAAGACACCAGCTCTCGCATGTGCGTCTAATCTATTGACTAAGTCCAATGTCTCACCTCTCGCTTGTTGATACGGAATGACCATCGATCGATGGCAATGATTATGCACCTATCGATGGTTTCTTGAGTCAAGATTTACGACCTTGTTCTATAAGTTCACTAGATTAGCTAAATCAACTCTCGTTTGTTTCTAGCAACCAAGCTAAACAGAATAAATTCCGGTAGTAGACGATGCTCTCGCTTGCGCCTAACTATCCTATTAGCAGGGTTCTAGTTAGCTACTCTAGAACACACGCAATAAACAAAATTCTATTAATAGATATAATAATGACCCTAACAATTCTATTGTTTGGCTAATCCATCAGTACCATTAATAAACCCCAAATCTAGTTGGTAACTACTCAGACATAATAAAAGTAAGAATAATAATCTGAATAAAATGCATAGATAAACCCCAAATCTAGTTGTTCATTATGCCAAAACCAGAAACCGTTGGTATCTTTACCCCGTGCATCCATCTGGTTCGGATGAACCTGGACAGTATCTAAGGGTTCCTTGACCAGAACATGAACCAAAGAGTCAATTTGACCAGTCTTCATCAAAATCAACAACTCTGACTCCTTTATGATTTTTTAGTCAAAGATATCTTTTTCTATGTATTATTTTCCATAATTTCTTTAAGTCTTTCTTTGACTCATTGTACTATAAATATGTGAACTCTTCTATGAATAAAGCAAGTCAAAGACTGAGTTTATTTTTGTTTCTTCTTTTCTCTGAGAGAGAGAGAGAGTTCCTAGCTAGTTTATTGGTGTGAACCGGCTTGTTGATTTGGTGGTCAGCCAATTCATCTTTGTGTGTTGTTTGGTGGTTAGCCAACGCACTACATCTGTTCTTAGGTGGTCAGCCTTAGATCGTGGGTATACCAGGAGCCATTCCGCATCTCTTGACGATCCCTTAAATCCATTTCAGTTCCAGAAGTGTCATTTGACTTCTTGGATCATATCCAACAACCAGCTAAAGTGATCCTTCCGATTTAGGGCGTATCACCAAGATAGGCCGGTTATTGATTTTGGATTGCCTTCTCTCGCGTTCATTACCCATCCAGCTTCATCCTCATTGTAATCTGAATCATATTCTTCGTAGGCTTCACAATATCCTTGGCATGCCCAATTGGTCTTGATCGATGGTATATGGTTACCATCGATCGATGCTCGGTAATCAGATCGGTGCCTAAAAATATTTCCAGCTCCATTGGCCATTGCAAATATATCTGCTACATTCTCCTTCGTGACGTTTAGAATTCTGCCATCCATTGCTCTTGCATGACCATCTGGATCTCTCATAATACATAAATCTTCTGGTTGTAGATACCCAGCTTCTCTGTCGCGTTCTTCTGCTGAATCAGGTTTGGTTTCTGCTTCGTGCTTAGTATTGATCGATGGCGTATGGTTGCCGTCGATCGATGTCGATTTCCCCGGTTCATGAGAAACATGAACAACTCCAGCCTCTTCCGTAGAAAGCCCTCAGAACTTGATCATCTCTTCTTCTCTGTAATGTTCATCGTATTCGAGGTGGCTAGGTTTTAATCGTGATCAGCATGGTGGGTGTGGATCGGTTCTGGGTTATGGGTGTCGATCGATATTGAATGGTGGGTGTCGATCGATTGTTGATCTGCAGGACTGTCGATCAATGCTAGGGGTTGGGTGTCGATCGATGCTCCATCTACCGATTCCTCATTACACTCGTAATCGCAGAAACATGGGGCCACAAGCTCTGCATCGCTACCTAGTTCAATCATGGTAGCCTTGTTCTTATTTTTAACGGGTTCATAAAAGATATTTTTATCAATTAGAGATATATATAACCTGTTTAACTGCATATCGATATGGCTTTCAAAGTAGCCATGAATGCTCTCCAAAGTAGTAGCGAGAGTTCCAATATATCCTGATATCCATCACATGAAAGTCTACTGGGACTAGGGTGTTGTTGATCTGAACTGGAACATGTTTTACCATCCTTCCTGAGTTCACTTTTGAGCAGTCCAAAAACATGAACGAATCGCTGGAGGGTTCCACTCTTAGGTTCATCTCCTCTGCCATAGACTTTGGCATAATGCTCACTGAAGATCCAGTGTCGCAGAGGGCGTTAGGGTATTTGTTTCCTTTGATGAAGCACGAAACCACAAACTTCCCAGGATCACTTTTATTTTTCAAACAGGTTCACTGCTTCATCTTTTATCTGAGGTGATTGAACATAATTTTTATGTCATCATCTGTTTCCCTCGTTTCCCTGAAAAAGATCCACAATCTGTGAGTATAATAAGCTTCATCAAAAGATATATCTTAAGGAATTTTAAAAACTCTTTTAGCAAAGCCATCCATCTCCTTTTCATTGTCTAATCTACGTTGATGTATCGGGATCTTTTGCCTCCTCTTTCAGTGTCCCTCATCTTCTCTGTCACGATCCATGGATTCAGATGTGTCTGTATTCTGGTCTGAATTTTTTTTTGTTGGACGCACAATCAGACGTGCGTTGAGGTTGGGTAATCGGACTGGATGTCTACAATGTCGATCGCCTCCGGACATGTATTGTCGACCGATGCCTTCTTCTTTATGTCGATCGATGTCATTAGTAAGGTGTCGACCGATGTTAGTCAATTCACACGAGGCTGTCGATTCTGTAGGTTTCACCGTTGATCGATGATCGTTGCTTTGCGTCGATCGATGTGGACGGGAATTGCCGAGTGATATGGAATTTTCCACACGAAAATTGTTGTCTTAGGGTCCGTCTTCCTGCCAGAAATCAACATCGATTAATGCATTGACGTGGTGCTTATTCCCATTCTCCATCTTCTCCTTTATCAGGCTCTCATGTCTCCTAATGGTCTCAGTTGTTTGCATCACTTGGTTCTCCAACTTCTTTACATGGGTGCTGAGGTTTTCGAACTTAGTGTTGAGGTTGTGAGGTACAGACCATCTATCTTTCCGTTGAAATCCACAGTCATCTTCTGCTGTCCCTCTAAGACTCTATCAACCATTGCTTCAATCTTGCTTCCCTGAGTTTCTGGAGGAGGATTTTGGTAGTAGGAAGATCCATATGTCATGTCGTTGTTGAAGGGCTTTCGCTGTGAACTCTGATTAAAGTTACTCCTTTGACCAGCACAACAGGAGTTCCTGCTGAAACCTGGATTTCCTTGTCTCTGGAAACCATTCCCATCGATGTAGTTCACATCTTCTTCTTCAATCTCATCTTCTCCAGACTCTATTGCTTCTACCTCTGCAAAAGTAACTTGTTTTCTGAGAAATTTCTGAACGCTATCCAGCTTTGCTTTTACCTCTTCGATCTGCTCCTTGCTTACTGCTGAAACTGATTTCTTTCTCTCAAAATTTGTATTTTTAGTACTGCTGCAAGATGCTAAATTTTCAATCGATCTTGTAGCTTCTTCAGGGCTCCTAGTGCTGAAATTTCCTTCACTAGTTGTGTCCAAAGCCATCTGATACTGCAATTCAATACCTCTGAAGAAAGTTCTAAGAAGTTGCACTTTGTTGAATCCGTGATGTTGACAATCTCTCTGGTATGACTTGAATCTGATCCATGAGTTTCTGAAAGACTCTGAAGGTTCTTGTGAAAAGTAGCAATTTTGCTCCTCAGATCTTCTGCTCTCACGTCATCAAAGAAGTTACGCAAGAAAGCGTTCTTAATGTAAGTCCATGATGTCAGTGATCCTGGTGGTATCTGCTTAAGACAATATGAAGCTTCTTTATCAAGTGAGTACTTGAAGAGCTTACAGAAAAGATAGTCCTCAAGGACTCCATTGGCTTTAATAGCAGTCACTAGATTCTCAAATCGCTCCAGATGATCCATAGGGTGCTCGTGTTGCAACCCATGGTAAGGTGTCTACACTACAAGTCCGAAGTAAACAGGCTTGATCTCAAAATCGTTTCTCTGAAAAGCTGGAGGATGAATGGCGGATCTGTTGGCGTATAACTGGTCTGGACAGTTGTTGTCAGCCAGTGTTCTCTGAGCAGCTTGGGCGTTAGCTTCAGGTTGAGCTATTTCAGCGTCTGCTTTTGATTCTATATCAGGGATTATAGTCCCTTGATCATCTATCCTTTGACCTTTTGCATTACGCAGATGACCATTGAGGTCATGCAAGTATCCATTCTCATTCGAACCACAATTATAAGTGCAACCATCTGAACTCGTCTTCTGTAGTCGATCGATGCGGATGAGGTGTTTTCGATCGATGATGTGTGATCAATATCGGTCGATGTTCGAGTTCTGATGTCGGTCAATGTTATCCGTAAAGAGGTATCGGTCGATGCTGAAAGTATGTCGTCGATCGATGCTTGTCGTCTTTCTTTGCGGATCGTGCGTTCAACTTGTTTTGGGTCAGAGAACATTCAGTCTTGTCCTTTGTTGCTCCTGGTACTCTTTTGCATGCACCTGAAAAACAAAGAAAAACAAAATTCAATAACTTTGAAAGTAGCAAACCTAGACTAAAGCCTAGAAAATAAATCTAATGGCGATCAATGTTCCTCGGCAACGGCGCCAAATTTGACGTGGGTGTGTTTTTATGTTCTAATAGGGTATAAATATCCTAAACATACAGCAGTCAAATTAACCCTTAATCCTGACACACAAAATAATAATACTTTTGTCAAGGGAGATCAGGTGTAGTACTTATGGATCGAATCCACAGAGAACAATGACACACAGTATATTTCTTATTTCTAAAGACTAAACTAGGTAACTATATATATTGGTAGCAAGTAATCAGGTCAAGGAAATATTCCTTATTAGAAGGTGTAGATGCAATATGGAAATATGCTAATAATGCAAATATGGAAATATGCTAGTAATGAAATATGGAAATATGCTAATAAATTGACTAGATGCAAATGTAAATATGCTAGATCTGAGGTTTTAGATAAGTGCATTATAGTAGATAGAAGTTAAAAATATTTAATCATGGAACTCGAAATCTAATGTAAAAGACACCAGCTCTCGCATGCGCGTCTAATCGATTGACTAAGTCCAATGTCTCAGCTCTCGCTTGTTGACACGAAATGACCATCGATCGATGGCAATGATTCTGCGTCGATCGATGGTTTCTTGAGTCAAGCTTTACAACGTTGTTCGATAAGTTCACTAGATTAGCTAAATCAACTCTCGTTTTTTTCTAGCAACCTAGCTCAACAGAACAAATTCCGGTAGTAGACCATGCTCTCGCTTGCGCCTAACTATCCTATTATCATGGTTCTAGTTCGCTACTCTAGAGCACAAGCAATAAACACAATTCTATTAATAGATATAATAATGACCCTAACAATTCTATTGTTTAGCTAATCCATCAGTACCATTGATAAACCCTAAATCTAGTTGGTGACTACTCAAACATAATTAAAGTAAGAATAATAATTTGAATAAAATGCATAGATAAAATATTGGGGTTTCATTACAAATCTCCCTAATGAGTTATGAATTTTCTCCCTAAATAAATCCTTGAACTATGGTGAGGTGGTGCACACTTATCCCTCTCACTCACACACTTTTGGCCCTTTGCACCAAACACTCACCAATACCCAGCACACTTTTTTTGGTGCAATACATAAAGTATAAATATAAAACCCTAAAGTCTAGGTCAATACTCGTCCAAGGGTAATCTTGTAATCTTGTGTCATGTCTCTAACTTGGGCTTGAAATTCGGCTGTCTGCAAATTGGACATCGATGGAAGGCATATGTGCAACATCGATCAATCTTGGTCATGTAACATCGGTTGACGCCAAAGTTATGTAGTCTCTCGATGGTAATCTTGTACTTCGACTCTCCCAATGATCAGCTACGGATTATTCTCCTCTAAGTGCTCCAATAGCTCCAAGTATATCCATATATCTCCAAGACGTACATGGACCTGTAAATACCTCAAAACATAGCCTAGACACACATGACAGACCCTAAATAGAGACTATAACATGGTCTAAAATTGGTAATAGATAGGTATATCAACCAACCACTCTTCGTCAATCACCACTACTTGCGAGAAGATATAGAAGGTCGAAGTACTCATGCTGAATGTTGACAAGAATGGCATCTTACTGGACGAAAGGGGTCGTGCGCACAACAGTGCAGGGCAATTGATTCATGCACAGGGGACTGCAATCCTTGATGCTACTTCTGTTACTATGAATTATGGGATTGAACGAACATGCTTGAGGATTTCTACGCCAAAAGGTATGTGATGTGTCGTTTTTCACCACAGAGGAATGTCTTTGAGCTGAATTCATGGTCTTCCTCATGAATGTCCCAGTAACCACCTTGAATCATTCGATGATTTAGTGTCGACCATTAAGTGCAATGGGGTCTCGAAGATTACTACTTCTGCAAACTATTCCCATACTCTCTTGATGGAGAAGCAACATGTTGGTTCAAGAGGTTGCCACCAGGATCTCTCACTACCTGGAATGACATCACAAACACCTTCCTAACCAACTTTATCTACGATACTGAAGCAAATATGGAGATCGAGATGGAACCTATGCTGAGATATATGGTAGAGGAAAAGGAAGAAGATGGATATGGAGATCTGAGCAGAGTATAAGAAGCTGATATTAGTGATCCGACTTCAGCATCGATTGACACTAAGACTTCAATGTCGATCAACGTTAAGACCTCAACATCGATCAACATTAACCCATGTTGTCAATCGACACCATTTTGGATCTAGAAGAATTCGTTAGGCAATTAGATGAAGCACAACCTTAAGATTTGGGCCAGGACTCGGAGCAGAAGCTTAATGACGATCAGCACACTTTGAGAAGAGATCTGGAAATTTCACCAAAATCTAGCATCAACCCACCGGAGAGAATCAATCGATAGCCACCCAACTTCATCGATCGAAACCCATTTGATGATATCTATCGACACCCATGGCTGGATGAACAATATTACGTGATTGAACCAGAACCAATTGGGAAGAGTATGCACAAGTTTGAGACCTCACACCTTGCTGTCCCGAAACATCTACGATCACATATCTGCAGAGAAAAAGCTGCTGGTTTTCGCAAAAGAGTGAAGAGGGTAAATGAACCTGTGAATTTTTTGGTTCCATGTGCTGTTTTAGAGGTCAAATTTAATATTCCACCAGATAAAAGTGTGCATCCGGGTTCCTAAAGTGTGGTATTTGATGATCAAATGTATGTGGTAGCTTCTCAGAAAGGGTTGAGATATAGAAGTGATGTCGACAAAGGCCCAACAGAAGCAGTATCGATCGACACCAGAACTGCAGTGTCGAACGACACCACCATTGGAGCATCGATCAACCACAACACTAGAGTGTCGATCTACACCGGTCGCGTATCAGAGCCGAAAAAGTTTGAAGTGCGTCGAAATCTTTTTTATGGAGGCACCATGAGATCAGCCAAGTCTGGGGGAAAGAAGAAGAGGAATTGGAAGAAGAGGAAAAGGACGAAGGATGGTCTTCAGTTATCATTGATTCTCCACTTCTCAGATGGTGTCAGGAAGTATAAAGTGCGCAGCAGATGCTTCTCTCAGCCATTTGCAAAGCTACGAGCACTCCTTATTGCTGAGATGATAGACAAAGGAGAAGAGTCTATGGAGGCTTTCACAAAAAGGGTGATGAAGGTGAAGACATTGGACACTGGGGATTGTTTTGGAGCAACTCCCCAGTCTCATCAAAACTCCAAAACGTCAAGCGAAAGATAATAAACAAGCGGTGAATGAGAGGCAACCCATTGTTAAGTAAGTTTTCAATTAGTTTTTAATTGTATGAGTCTAATTTCAAATTTTATTTTATTATTACAGGTTTTAAAAAAAAAGATCCGAGGAAGATCGTCTGCACAGAGTATCGACCGACACTTGATCAGTGTCGATTGACAAAGAAGCCCGAGTATCGATCGATCGCTACTTAACTGTGTCGATCAACAATCACCATCACCTAGCAGGTATATCATTTTTTCTTGTTTAATTTTGTCCTTATGGTTTATTTTCTTCACCAATCTTAGACTGTATAACACTGGGGACATTGTTGTTTAAGTCTGATAGAAGTTTACTAATATTGTGTTTTGTTTTGAGTTTTATTATCTATGGTTTTTTATTAAAAGTTTTTATAGAGTCAAGAAGGGAATTATGATCATACTAATATTTTTACTTGTTCACTAACCTCACTATAGCACCATTCTTAGACTTGTTGATTGCATAGAGTACTAGAGATACCAAAGTGGATCATCTTGCCATTAGACTACACTTGCTTAGAAAGTTTGAAGGAACCGAAGCTGACTGATATAGCCTAATTATTACCAGTTTCAGGCCATGTTATAGGCTCTATTTAGGGTCTATTATGTGTGTCTAGACTATGTTTTAAGGTCTTTACAGGTCCAGACACGTTTTGGAGATATATGGAGATACTTGGAGCTTTTGGAGCATTTAGAGGAGAATAATCCGTAGTTGATCATTGTGAGTGTTGAAGTACAAGAATTTCGTCAATCAACGACACAACCTTGGCGTTGACCGACATTACATGACCAAGATCGATCGATGTTACACATCTGACATCGATCGATGACCAATTCGCAGACAGCCGATTTCAAGCCCAAGTTGGAGACATGACACAAGATTACAAGATTACCCCTAGACGAGTTTTGACCTAGACTTTAGGATTTTATATTTATATTTATATATTGCACCAAGAAGGGGTGTTGTGCTGGAGTGCTGGGTGCTAGTAAGTGTGATTTTTGTGTTTGTGCACCAACACTCCATCATAGTTTTAAGATTAATTTAGGGAGAAGATTCATAGCTCCTTGAGGAGATTTGTATTGTAACTCCAGTGTTATCTATGCATTATATTCAGATTATTATTCTTACTTTGATTATGTATGAGTAGATATCAAATAGGTTTAGGGTTTATTAATGGTATTGATGGATTAGCCAAGCAATAGAATTGTTAGGGTTATTATTAGATCCATCAATAGAATTTTGTTTATTGCTTGTGTTCTAGAGTAGCTAACTAGAACCCTGATAATAGGATAGTTAGGCGCAAGCAAGTGCTTGGTCTACTACCAGAATTAATCCTGTTGAGCTAGGTTGCTAGAAACAAACAAGAGTTGACTTAGTTAATCTAGTGAACTTATCAAATTAGGTCATAAAGCTTGACTCAAAAAACCATCGACCGACGGTAATTCCGTGTCAACTAGCGAGAGATGAGACATTGGACTTTGTCAATATGTTAGAATCGCAGCGAGAGCTGGTCATCTTTTACATTAGATATCGAGTTCTATGGTTAATACCCTTAGCTTCTTATCTTATATAATCCACTTGCCTGGAACCCTAGATCTAGCATATTTACATTTACATCTAGTTAGTTTATTAGCATATTTACATTATTAGCATACTTCCATATTTATATTACTAGCATATTTCCTTATTGCATCTACACCTTCTGATAAGGAATATTTTTTTAAACCAATTACTTGTTACCAATATATATATATATAATCACCTAGGTTAGTCTTTAGAAATAAGAAATCTATTGTGTGCCATTGTTCTCTGTGGATTTGATCCCTAAGTATTACACCTGATCTCTCTTGGCAAGAGTATTTTTTTGTGTGTTAGGATTAAGGGTTAATTTGATAATTAATTTTTAGGATATTTATACCCTGCTAGAACAATAAACACCACCATGTCAAATTTGGCGCCGTTTCCGGGGAACATTGATCGCTATTAGATTTAATTTCTAGGATTTAGTTTAGGTTTTGTTACTTTCAAGTTACTGATTTTTCTTTTTCTTTGTTTTTCAGGTGCATGCAAAAGAGTATCAGGAGCAACAAAGGACAAGAATCACTTCTCAGACCCACAACAACTTGAGCGTACGATCTACAAAGAAAGACGACAAGCATCGATCGATGGCACCTCCTTAGCGTCAACCGACACTTCTTTACGGACATCATCGACCGACATCGGAACTCTAGCATCAACCGACATTGATCACTTAGCATCGATCGACAGCACCTCATCCGCATCGATCGACGACCGCAGACGAGTTCAGGTCATAATAGTGGTTCAGAACGAGAATGGAGACTTGCATGACCTCAATGGTCATCTGCGTAATGCAGCAGGTCAAAAGATAGACAATCAGGGGGCTGTAATCCCTGATACAAAAGCAGAAGAAGCAGATACTTCAATAGCTCAACCTGAAGCTAATGCCCAAGCTACCAGAAGCATGGAGATTTCAAGACCAATCAGAAGACCATGGATCTAATTTATGTTTGACAAGGTACTGGAGGGACAGCAGAAGATGATTGTGGATTTCAATGACAAGTTAGCTTTCCTGTACCTCCACCTAAACACAAAAAATCAAAGATCTCGACATCCGTATGGAAAAGTTGGAAACTCAGGTGACTCAAGAGAGTGAAACCCTTACGAGATACGAGGTTATGGTCAAGGAGAAGGAAGAAGTCGTACTTAAACATCACGACAATGTTGTAATTGATGATGATTTCTGGGTAGGAGTCAAGAGAGAAATACCTCAAGAGAAAGAGTTTTGTATCGGAAAATCGGGTTCATTAGGCAGCCTACACAAGCATCGATCGACACAAGTAACTATGAATCGATCGATGGTTCCTATTGACTTGACAGAATTGGGACTAGCTTCACACGTCGTTCGATGCAGAAATCGTGCAATCGATCGATGGTAACAGTAACAAAACGAGTTAATCGACCAAAGGTCAGAAATACGACAACTCCAGAGCAGAAGAGGTATGCATCAGAACCTATGATAGTTTATAAGGCTACCAAGGATCATCCCAGAAGAGAGCCAAGAATCATTATGAAGAGGAAAACTGATCCTGGGAAGTTTGTGGTGCCATGTCTGATCAAAAACCACTAGTTTCCCAATGCCTTATACGACACCGGATCGTCACTGAGCATCATGCCCAGAGCTATAACAGAGAAGTTAAACCTCAGAGTGGAGACTTCCAGTGATTCTTTCATCTCTATGGATTGCTCTAAAGTCGACTCAGGAGGTATATGCAGAGATGTCCCACTATGAATTCATGACGTCTTAGTCCCGATTGACTTCCATGTGATGGATATCCAGATCAATTAGAACTCTTCTTTGTTACTTGGAAGAGCTTTCATGGCCACCGTAGGAGCTATCTGTGACATGCAGACAAAAAGGTTGTGCCTTTCCTTGATTGATCATAATGTTTATTAGGAAATTATAAGAATAAAACTTCCCTCACGAAATATTGCAATGATGCAGAGCTTGTAGCCACATGTTTCTGCGGTTACGAGTTCGGTGAGGAATCAGAAGAAGGAGCATCGATCGACACCCCACCCAACACATAGATCGACGACCTTACCATTCAACAATCAATCGATACCCACAATATCACATCGATCGACACTCAAACTTCCGAATAAGCCCACACCCACTATGGCGATTTCAATTACAACACATCGATCGATACTGAGAATGAAGCAGAAACCGAACGTGATTCAGCTGCAGAACGCGAAAGAGAATATGGTTATCTACAACCAGATGAGTTCGGTATCATGCGAGATCCAGACGGTAATGCAAGAGCTATGGATGGCAGAATTCTACATGTAACAAAGGAAGATGTGGTAGACATTCTTGCAATGGTTAATGGAGCTGGAAACCTTTTTGGTCACCAGTCTGATTATCGAGCATCGATCGACGGTGTCCACATACCCCATCGATCGACACCAATCCGGTTTACCATGGATATGGTAGAGTTTACGGACACCACGATGCAGCTTACATAGAGGAAGAGCCTATTGAACCTCGCAGCCTGCCACTGGAAGAAGAAGAAGACGGCTTGGTAATGAACGCGAAAGTGGACAATCCAGCATCAATCCTCAACATATCTTGGCCATCAAATGACATCAAACGAAGACTAGAACAATTACTTGGAGCAGAAGATACAGAAATGGTTATCTCAGACCAGATGACTTTGGAATTTTCCGAGATACAGAGGGACGTGCACGAGATCTTTACGGGAGAATTCTCAATCTACCTAAGGAAGATGTAGCAGACGCCCTTATTATGGCCGAACGATCAGGAAATTTATTTGGACAACAGCAACAGCCATCGATCGACGCGCTGGTACCGCCATCGATCGACATCAAGGAGCAGAGCATGAGCCAATCCAGACACAACCATCAATCGACAACAAGAAGAAGGCATCAATCGATACAACTATTCCAGGAGTCAACGAGTTTTGTACATCTAACCCCTCTACTTCAAAAACCCCAGGACCAATCAGTTGGATAAATCCCCTACTGATACACGGTCGTGTATAGTATGGAAAAAGAGCTTTTGATGCTGATGGCAGAAAAATTTTCTTTTGGGAAAAGCAAAGTGAGTATGGCATATAAAGAGATGAGAATGGTAATGCACGAGCTCTAGACGGAAGAATTGTGAATGTGTGAGAGGAAGATATCAGAGCAGTTCTAGAGAGAGCTACTATGTTTGAGTACAAATACATATGTTTACCTGAACATGCAGCAAAGATCGTTATTTCCAGGCAGAATCCAAAGACATACAGCAGAGAAAAGATTGACGACATTGTGGATGAGATCTACACAGCTCAAGAGAGGTCATTAGACGATTTCTACAGAAGGCTTGATGATGTCTACTATCCTGTAGACAAGTGCCTCACCAGTTTGACTACACGCATGGATAAGATTAAGCAAAATTTGGATACTATTCAAAGAAATCATGCGAGTGGACCGGATAGAGTGACATCGATCGACGGCAACACCTTGCCATTGATCGACACTGATTTCGACAGACATAAGGGCGCAGCAGAAACAAGATTAGAAGAAAGGTTCAATGATATTGCTTTTTCTCAAAGCCTGATGACAAAAGATATTTGTCAGAAATTAGAGGATATATCAAACACTACAGTTGCCAGACTTAGAATGCTCCAGCGCAGTATTGAGAATCTACAGAGGAGAATGCATTTAGTGGAGGTGACTAAGGAGATCATAAAGAATGAGAAAGCCAGAGGAGATGAAGCAATGAGAAGCTTCGTTGCTGCATGGTTTTAGAAGATCAAAGAATATGTAGACATTTGCTGCATCGATCGACTACACCCGCCTACCATCGATCGACACTCTCTTACATAGAGCGGTATTAAGTTCTATACTTAAGCTATCTACTTATGATTTGATTTTTCCTAACAAATCTGGGGCGGATTACACTGGGGACAGTGTAATTTAAGTCTAGGGGAGGTTTTCTAATGCTATTTTATTGTTTTTGAGTTTTATTTATTACCTATATGTTTTTCAAATAGTTTTATCGAGTCAAGAAGAGAACTATGATTAAAAATTTATTATTGATTAACCACACTTTAGCACCATTCTTAGAAGGCTGTATGCAAATATTACTAGAAATACCGAAGTGGATAATCCTGCCACTATATCACACTTGCTTAGAAATTTTGAAGGAACCAAAGCTGATTTCCAACACCAATCCTGAAATTATTTGCTTGCTTTGGGATTGGTATACACTAGATTGGGTTCCTTCTGCAAGTTTAGAAGGTAAAAGTCTGTGTGATTCTGATTCCCCTCTATCTCCCCTTCATATTAAAAAGGAGTCTAACATGATTTGGTGACTACAACCATTAAAGCTTTATTCATATGATCCTAGAAAGAGATAAAGGTCATAAACAAGTGAACATAATCTGGTGGCAAAAACCATTAGGGCTTAATTCATGGAAGCCTATCCAAATATCTCAGTCAATTAAAAAAATAAAATGATACCCTCAAAATAAGGGAGACATTGACTGAGAAGAAGTGAGAAGAGAGAGAGCAGAGGAATCAGAGAATGCTACATGTGTGTTCAGATACTTGTAAAGGTAAGAGTCCATATATCCTTGGATCGATACTCTCAAGGTAAAGCCTGCATTTTTATTTTATGCAAATAAATGAAATCGGTAGAGGGACGAGTCAGACTAGTATTCGCTAAGTTGTTGGTAGAATGTAATTGATTGCTATACTAGGATATAATATATAAAGTTTTTATGTGATTGACTTGATAGGATGTGGCTGCAATAGAGTAAGGTGACAGTTATACTCAGATATTATGTGAGCCTTCACTTTTCAAAACCTAGGCTTGTTTGCTTGAAGACAAACAAAAGAATAAGTCTAGGGGAGTTTATATAGCATATTTATTACCAGTTTCAGACCATGTTATAGGCTCTATTTATGATCTATTATATGTGTTTAGGCTTTGTTTTAAGGTCTTTACAGGTCCAGGCACGTTTTGGAGATATATGGAGATATTTGGAGCTTTTGGAGAATTTAGAGGAGAATAATCTGTAGCTGATCATTGTGAGAGTCGATGTACAAGAATGTCGTCAATCGACGATACAACCTTGGCGTCAACCAACGTTACATGACCAAGATTGATCGATGTTGCACATCTGACATCGATTGATGACCAATTCACAGACAGACGATTTCAAGCCCAAGTTAGAGACATGACACAAGATTACAAGATTACCCCTAGACGATTTTTGATCTAGACTTTAGGGTTTTATATTTATACTTTATGTATTGCACCAAGAAGGGGGTGTTGTGCTGGAGTGTTGGGTGCTAGTAAGTGTGCTTTCTTTGTGTGTGCACCAGCACTCCATCATAGTTTTAGGATTTATTTAGGGAGAAGATTCATAGCTCCTTGGGGAGATTTGTATTGGAACCCAGTGTTTTATTTATGCATTATATTCAGATTATTATTCTTACTTTTATTATGTTTGAGTAGTTATCAACTAGGTTTAGGGTTTATTAATGGTATTGATGGATTAGCCAAAAAAATAGAATTGTTAGGGTTATTATTAGATCTATCAATAGAATTGTGTTTATTGTTTGTGTTCTAGAGTAGCTAACTAGAACCCTGATAATATGATAGTTAGGCACAAGGGAGAGCATGGTTGACTACTGAAATCAATCATGTTGAGCTAGGTTGCTAGAAACAAACGAGAGTTGATTTATTTAATCTAGTGAACTTATCGAACATAAAGCTTGACTCAAGAAACCATCGATCAACGTAGGATCATTGCCATCGATCGACGATCATTCCGTGTCAACAGTGAGAGCTGAGACATTGGACTTAGTCAATAGATTAGACTCGCAGCGAGAGCTGGTCAACTTATACATTATATATCGAGTTCTATGATTAACACCCTTAGCTTCTATCCTCTATAATCCACTTACCTGAAACCCTAGATCTAGCATATTTACATTTACATCTAGTTAGTTTATTAGCATATTTACATATTTACATTATTAGCATACTTCCATATTTACATTACTAGCATTTTCTGTATTGCATCTACACCTTTTGATAAGGAATATTTTCTTAAACCAATTACTTGTTATCAATATATATATAATCACCTAGATTAGTATTTAAAAATAAAAAATCTATTGTGTGCCATTGTTCTTTGTGGATTCGATCCCTAAGTACTACACATGATCTCTCTTGGCAAGAGTTTTGTTTTGTGTGTTAGGATTAAAGGTTAATTTGATAGTTAATTGTTTTAGGATATTTATACCCTGCTAGAACAGTAAACACCACCATGTCACTGACCTCCAACCTAATACTGACTAAATTGCTTGATTTGGGGTTTGGTATACACTGGATCGGATTGCCTCTCCAAGTATGTTAGCTATAAGTCATTGCACCTCTGATTCCCTTCTCTCTCTCTCTTTGGCATCTACTAAAAAGAAAATATTGAGATGATTTCCTGAGATGCAGAGAGGTATGTACATTACCGATGACCCCACTATTTAATTCAAAGGAAAGATCACACATTGTTGAAAGCGGGGATTGGGTACATTACCAATGACCCAACTATTCGCCTGCAACTTTGCCCAAAAAAAAATCAAAAATAAGATGGAAAGATGGATTGTATCAGCATCATTATTATCCATTAAGTTTGAGATCCAAAAAGATTCATAGAAAAGAGAAAAGAGGGTAGAAAGAGATCAGAGAAGACTACATGTATGATCAGATAATTTCAGTGGTAAAGAGTCCATGTGTCCTTTGGTTGATACTCCCAAGGTAAAGCCTAAATTTTTATTTTATGCAAGGAAATGAGGTTAGTAGAGGGGTGAGTCAGACTAGTATTCGCTAAGTTGTTGGTAGAATGGATTTGGTTGCTATACTAGGATAAGGTATATAAAGTTCTTATATGATTGACACATATTTTATGTGTTTGCAATATAGTAGAGGTGAGGAGGATAAGTTAGAGATATTGTGAGTCCCCGTGTTTTCAAACCTCTTCCACAAGTTTACCGTTGTTTCGCTTGAGGACAAGCAAAAGGTTACGTCTGGGGGAGTTGATAAGGCCTGATATTTACCACTATTCCATGATATTAGCCCTATTTAGAGTCTATTATATATTTTTTGGGTCTGACTTAGAGTATTTGCAGGTTCAGGTACGTTTTGGAGAACTTTGGTGATTCTGGAACTTTGGTGATTCTGGAGCTTTTAGAGATGCATAACAGAGAAGATGCGTCAGATGTTTAGATAGGATGGACACCTTCCCATGGTGAGATTGATCTGATATTTTGACAAAATATAGAGCTTTTAGGTATCTTTCCAATGCCACTGATTTGAGGTAAATCAGGATCCTAGAGCCAAAGTTATGATCGATTTACTGGAGAGTGGTTTGTCTGCCTCGCGAGAGGAAGCTCTTGAGAAGGTGAATGAATGTTGATCGACGGCGCAGCACTAGTGTCGATTGACAGTGATCCCAGAAGACAGGCCTGAATTGTTTCAAGACCGAATTAAGCCCAGAAGCCACCATAAATTACCAGATACCCCTTGACGAGTTTAGACCTAATTTATATTGTTTTCCAAGCCATTGTTGACGACTAAGCTTTATTCTATCTATTGTTCTAGGGTTAGGAGAGAAGGGGGTAACACCTTCAGAGTCCTCCTAGAACTTCTTTGGTTCTTTATTTGATTTCTATTATATATATACACACATATATATATATATATATCATCTACGATTTATGTGACAAAGATCATGTCTGAGTAGATCCATCTACTAGGTTTAGGTGTTGTAGGGTTTTGATGGATTAGCCAAACAATAGAATTGCTAGGGTGATTATTATATCTATCATTAGAATTGTTCTTATTTCTTGCTTCTAGAGGAATTAACTAGAAACCTGATCATAGGATAATTAGTCACACACGAGATCATGGTTTATTACCTGATATAATTCTATTAAGCTAGGTTATTAGAAACAAACGAAAGTTGATCGAAGGAACCTAGTGAACATATCAATTAGGTCATAATGCTTGAATCAAGAGACCATCGATCGACGGTCATTACGTGTCAACAAGCGAGAGCTGAGACATCAGACTTAGTCAATAAATTAGACTCACAGTGAGAGCTGGTCATCTTTTACATTAGATATCGAGTTCTAGGATTGATACCCTTAGCTTATATCCTCTATAATCCACTTTCCTGAAACCCTAAGTCTAGCTATTTCGCATTATTGTTTACAACAACCAGTCAGTCAACTTGCTACTTTATTCATTGCCTAATAAACTGTTTGCCTAGCTTAATTGAAAAGTCTATAGTATATTGTGTGCCCACGCTCCATGTGGATTAGATACCTAAGTACTACAAATGAATATCTTATTTGAGAGAGTCAAATTCATTCCTTAGGATAATTTGAGTGATATCAAGGTGCAAGGTACGATTGCAGCCCACATGACCGTTACGGTGTAGTTCGGAGAGAAGCTGCAGGCGCAAGCTGGAATCTGGAATACACAACTGATTCCCACGGAAGAGGAAGTCGTCATGGATTGTATAGGCCGAAGAAGCGACACCATTGAGAACAGCTTGGTAGATCTTGCCAAATAATGGGTCGTCGTGATAGAGTTCGGCCAAGTGACTAAAACCAGGCACAGACACATGCAATGTTGTCAAAAGAGAGTGACGACGGCTTAACACGTCAGCAACCTTTTAGATGCACGGACGTATGCTTCATGACGAAGGTGAACTGCTGGAGGTAAGCAATCCAAGATGCATGATGAGATGAGACCTTACCCTGGCTACTTATATGTTTAGGCGCATCATGGTCGGTGTAAAGAACAAACTCCTTATGAAACAAATAATGCCTTCAATGCTTAATTGCCTGGACGATTTTGTAGAATTCAATGTCATATGTGCTATAACGTGGACGTGCTCCTGCCAGTTTTTCATTATAGAAGGCTATTAGACGGTGTTTTTGGCTTAGAACCGCACCAATTCCTGTCTTGGATGCATCACAATGTAACTCAAAGACCAGTGTGAATTCCGGAAGGGCAAGAACCAGCGCAGAACAAAGCTTAGTTTTAATAACCGCGAATGCTCGATCTGCCTCAGACGTCCAAAAAAAGTGGCCATCACGAATGCAGTCAGTGATAGGTGCCAGACTGCTTAATTGTTATACAAACCTTCGATAGAATGAAGCCAAACCATGGAAGCTGTGTACTTCAGTGATTGTTGAGCGAGTAGGCCATGACTTAATTGCTAATATTTTTCTTGGATCGACCGCAAGACCTTGTGGCGAGACTATATAGCCGAGAAAGTGGACAGTGGACAATCCATACTCACATTTTTGTAGCGTGGCGAAGAGTTTGTCACGACGGAGAACATATAAAACTTCTTCAAGGTGTTGTAAGTGGTCGGCGAGAGACGTACTGAAAATCAAGATGTCATCTAAATAAACCACGACAAACTTGCCAATGAACAGATGCAAAGCCTGGTTCATAACGCGCATGAATATGCTTGGAGCGTTAGACAAACCGAAAGGCATCACCATCCATTCAAAAATTCCTTCCCGAGTCTTTAAAGCTGTTTTCTATTCATCGCCTAGATTGATTCAAATCTGATGATACCCACTTTTTAGATCAAGTTTTGAGAAGATAGAGGCAGTACCAATTTGATCTAGCAAGTCCTCTAAATGGGGAATCGGGAAACGATAATGAACTGTGATTTTGTTTATAGCTCGAATATCCACACACATTCTCCATGAACCATCTTTTTTGGAATGAGCAGGGCTGGAACCGCGCACGGAGATAGGCTTTCGCGGAGGAAACCCTTGGCGACGAGTTCTTCTAGTTGGTAACGTAATTCTTCGTGTTCATTTGGGCTCATGCGGTAATGGGAAAGGTTTGGAAGGGCGGCGTCTGGGAGTAAGTCAACATGGTGTTGAATATCTCGTAGAGGAGAAATTCCGTCCGGAAGATCATCTAGAAAGACGTCCGAGAACTTGGAGATGATGGACGCAAAGGCACATTGGATTTCTATTGGGTGTTGTAGGACCTTTGGTTTGAAGATGACTGCGAGGACCATACCAGCTTCATGCATAGCGCAGATGAAGGTATGCGATTAAGGTACAGCACAGGGGTGGTGTTACCATTAGTGGTGTCTTTGGCGATATCTGGAGACGAAGGCTTGAGGATGTACTTGCGGTTGGCGAGAGTGAAGTTGTAGGTGTCAAGGAAGCCGTCATGGATAATGCGGCGATCAATTTCCCAAGGCCGGACAAGGAGTAGTGGCACACATCCATGGGGTTAATGTCACAATAGACTTGATCCTTATATGACGGGTAAACGAAAAATGAAACTAACGCTCGCCGTGTGACCACGAGATCATGGCTTTGTTTTAACCATGAAGGCTTGTACGGTGAAGGGTGGGATTCATCTTGCATCTCAAGTTTGGTAACCGCGTCAGCTGCTATGACGTTTTCACAGCTTCCAGTGTCGATTACAAAGGAGCAAACACGTTCGTTTATTGTACACCTTGATTGAAAGATTTTGTTGCGTTGAGGAAACTGTTCGTTGGCCTTAGGTGTGAAGAACGACTTGCGCACCACTAGGAGATGACCTGAATCGGGGTAGATTTCTTCTTCGTCGTCGTAGGTGGGATCGTGATATTTCTAGACTTCTTTCATAAGTAACCTGCGTCAGGTTCGAGAAGGGCACGCGGACTGTCGATGGCCAGTCTCTCCACAAGAAAAACACTTGAAGCCTCCAGGACAAGGTTGCTGATTGGGATTAACAGGTACGATTGGTGTCTCAGGTTTGGTTGTAGGTGTTTCGGTTGAGGGATTTTGAGGAGTGTTCTATCTGGGTGGTGGGGTTGTAACCGAAGCTTGAAACCCCGTTCGGCTTTGAGCCTCCATTGTCATGCTTGTTGATGGGGTTCAGAGATAGACTGAGATCAAAACAGATTCAAGGTAAATTGAATTTGTTGACGTAGTCCTCCGATGAAACACATGGGGACTTGTTCCTCCATATCACGTACTTCTACACGATTGATCATCTTGAATGTTTTGTAGCATATTAATCGGCGGTACGAGTTCTTTCCGTAAGTTTTGGAATCTCTGGAACATCACCTGATCATAGTTATAGGGTAAAAAGTTCTTGTGCATCTCTCTTTTAAGTTTATCCCATGAGACAGTCTTTGTTTTCCCTAACCTCGACGGAGTTGTCTTGACTTGCGACCCCCAAGCCGCCGCTCGATCACAAAATCGAATGGCTATAAGTGGGACACACTGATCGTGCGGATTTGTTTTTTGAATTTGAGGATTTCTTCCATGGTTACAAACCAGTCTAAAAGTTCTTCGGCCACAGTAGTACCATGAAACTCGGGGAAGTCGAATTTGAAACTAGATTTCCATGCTGAATTGTTGTTGTGTTCGTCCAAGTCTGAGTCAGAATTTTTGAGGACATTGGCGGTTATGGCGGTGGGGCGAAGGGGTTGGGGTCCTTATCGGAGTCATCAGAGTTGGTGAGCTGGTCGGACTGGCGATGGCGGTGTCTAGGGTTTGATTGTTGCGTTGTGAGTGCAGAAACGGCTGCGGTGAGTTCTGCGATTTGTTGTTGGAGATCGTTGATGGATTGTTGAGTACCTGGGATACCGTCATCGACTTGTTGTTGAGAACGATTCTTTCAAACCATCGTAGAAGGTTAGTTGTATTTGGAGCGTAGCAAAGCTCTGATACCAACCTGACGCAGCATACGGCTCAGGTGAAAGGTCGATCAAGAACTTTTAGGGTTCGTAGAGACCAGTTCTTGGATCGATCAAAAGTTTCTTTCGATAGCTTCTTCAGACCAACTTCAAGTTAGATGAATTGAATCGAATCTTTCAAGGTAATAAGCAAAAGCTTTGATTGATAAAGCAAAAGTGTTCACAAAAGTGCTATGAGAGTTCCTTATAGAGGACTCTTTAGACTGTCATTAAAATCTAAATCCTAATAGCAAAATGAATTATCAAAACACATAAGAAAAAGGAAATATAACTAAAACACATAAGAAAAAGAAAACATTTCTAATTGGAAAGTTTAGGTTGGCGCCAATGTGCTAGATGCTGCTGCATCAAAATGGCCGAGTGTGAGGGATTCAAGTGACAAACCAATCCAGTCTCCTCACCTAAATAAAAGGGAAGTATCTTGAACTCAATTCAGTTCAAGTCATTCATCATTTCTTTCTAAAGTCTCGAAATGATACTTAAAATGTTTGATTGAATTGGTTCGTACTGCTTTGGTCAAATAGGTTGTATACTGGTGTAATTTCCTTAGTTAAAACCATCATTGTTATATTGCATCATTTAGAAGAATGTCTAAGTTGCTTGAATCTATGGTCTTGATTAAACTAGTGTGCTTTGCCTTAAGTATACTATATGTTTGAACCTGATGCATTCTTGATAAGTACTGATTTACCTTTGGGATGATGTATCAGGTACCAATGGTTGAGCCTCACTGAAGATGATCATGGTTGCTTCCTAGCTTCTCTAAGGTGGCTGTGAAGTCAGTTAAGAGGGGGAAATCCAAACCGGGTCTATGAAGAGGTCAATCTGAGTTTGAAGTGTGCGCAAGCTATGAGTTTTTGCTGCACCTATTTAGGCCACAATCCAGAGTTCTTTGTGTCCAACCAGACTTGTTCTAAGGATCAATGGCAAATCCTTAGGTCTTGAAGGATCTTACTATTTTCCATACCAAGGTTTTATCCTTAAGGAGGGTTTTCTTTGGTAAGGTTTTTAATGAGGAGAGACTTCATGATTCCAAACTTGACTTAGGATCACTATAGTCAAGCTTGAGGGGGAGTGTTAACCTGAAGTGAGGAAATGGCTCACTATAGGTCTATGTGAAAAGTTAGGCTTAAACACCATTAGAAGTCTGATAAAGACCGAAGGAGTGTCCATAAACCTTTGCAACAACAAGAAGAAGGAAAAGAAGGACTTTATGAAGTGTTTGGGAAGATTTGGGAGCTATTGGGCGAATGTGCAAAATTAGAGTCGACCGAATGGACAGTCATACGAACTGTACGGACATGGTCGACCAAAAATACTTCTGGTTTGACCTTAAACTACATTTGGGTGATGTGCAAATTTTGGGCGAAGTGTACGGACATGCGATCCTTACACTCGTCCATACATTCGAGAATCCTGCCCGATTCGATCAGTTTTGAAGAAAAGTTTGGTTTAGGCAATATGTACTGAACCATAGCACTTCCCTTGTGACTGTTTGTGGATAAGGGACTGGAGGGTCATTATGGTCAAGAGGATCAGAAGGAATAAGCTGAGAAGATCCCTTTGGAAAGAAAGGAAGGAGGTAGGAAGCTTCCTCCTTTAGGGACACCTTGCTGGTTCAGAATGTTCAAGTGGGTGAGGACTCTGGTCCACATAACTCAAACCGAGGCTCCTCCTTCCTTTGCCTCGACATGATTGCTTTGAATTATTTATAAACCCTTATAAAGCTTAGCTCTCGATATATTCTTTGTAATGTCAAGTGTAATAACTAAGTTGATAGTTCATCTTCTCTTCATAATCTTCAGTCTCTAATACTCTTTATTATTAAGTCTCTGGCTTGTTTAGTCTCTAAGTCTTCTTAATCTCTCACTTAGTCTCTCTAATCTCTTAGTCTCTCACAAATATCTTTCATCTTCATCATTCTCCTTTCACCATTCGCATCAAGTCTTACGGGCTATACGAAAAAGGTCAACCCAAAACACTTCTGGTTCGGCCTTAAACTGGCGATGTGCAAATTTAGGGCGAAGTGTACGAACAAGAGATCCGTACACTCATTCGTACGGTCGAGAATCCTGCCCGATTCGATCAGTTTTGAAGAAAATATTGCCTTAGGCAATTTGGACCGAACCATAGAACTTCCCTTGTAACTGTTTGTGGATAAGGGACTGGAGGCTCATTATGGTCAAGAGGATCCGAAGGAATATGCTGAGAATATCCCTTTGTCAATAAGTGAAAGAGGTAAGAAACTTCCTCCCTTAGGCACACCTTGCTAGTCCAGCATGTCCAAGCGGGTGAAGATTCTTGTCCACATAATTCAAAACGAGGCTCCTCCTTCCTTTGACTCCACATTCTTGCTTTGATTTTTTTGTAAACCCTTGTAAATCTTAGCTCTCTATATATTCTCTGTAATGTCGAGTGTAATAACCAAGTTGAGAGTTCATCTCCTATTCATAATCTTCAGTCTCTAATACTCTCTATTATTAAGTCTATGGTTCGTTTAGTCTCTAAATCTTCTTAATCTTACACTTAGTCTCTCTAATCTCTTTGTCTCTCACGAATCTCTTTCATCTTCATCATTCTCCTTTCACCATTCACATCAAGTCTCAACTGCTGCATCTTCATTTATGTTCTTCATCAATCAAGTACTTGAGCTCTGAAAACCTTTTACCCGAGAGATGACCAGCGATGAAAACCAAAAGAAAAAACTTTCTGCGATTAAATCCACAACATGAGTATTATCGGCAACGACTAATCCCCGCGAAAGGTCACCGGACCAACTATCCTACGAGCTCTATCCAAAAATTCACTGAAGTTGACCGCACCACTCACAAATGAATTGAGGGACTTACTGTAGGAGGTGGAAATCCCTCCATAAGGCCCAACAGATAGTAGGCCCGTCCCGTCGGCTTCCTATTGTTGGCTCGGCCCACACACCCTAAGGCGGACACGCCAGCTCGGCTAAAGAATGCTTTTATCTGAAGAAGAATTGCTTTTAGCCGATGGCGCCCGAGGCGACAAAGGCTATTTCCCACGGGGGCTTTCCTCGTCGGCCTAATAAGACGGACTTCACAAAGATAAGGCCCATTAGGGCAAACCGACCTAGGGTAAGAAGGATATAGACGCCTATATAAGGAGAACGAGAAGCAAGGGAAAAAGAGATATCGACACACATACCTACTCAGCGACTAGAATTAGGATTTCATTTGTCTTTTATTTTGTGGACTTTACTTTCCCGGCCATCGTTCTTTTCCTTATTTTTAAACCGACAAACATCCTTACAATCTAATAAATGCCTTTGTGTTAACCCACTGATGACTTTCGTCGGATTTGGTGACAGAGAGACAAAACTCGTCAGTGGGTTAACACAAAGGTGTTTTGGTAATGACCCGCTCCCGCAGTATTTTTAAATTCGAAG